>JAOTQE010130652.1:0-23854 GCA_025631205.1 Nesometra sesokonis
AAACATGTGAACTTTAAGCTCCATTTACTCGAAAAGTGGAATTTGCGAGTTACGTTGTTTTGCCACGGAACGGCCGATAAGGTCTGCTTTAGAGTGATTTTTGGGTTTGTAACTATAGAAGTCTCAAAATTACTATCCATTAGTTTTCTTGGATTTGTCACACAAAACAATAAGTGTTATTGTTACAATTGTTCTTTAACCAATGTATTTAATGTGTCTATTGTTCTACAATTTGTTGCAGAGGTTTACCAGTTTCCTTTTAAGTTACACTTGTGGGACCTCAACAAAATGAATTGATGAATTGTCAGTGAATAAAACAAAAGCAAGAAAATCACCAGCCATGTTTTTGATTAAGTTTGTTTCATTTAAGAAAGTATAATGCAAACTCCAAGCAATGAGATACACGTCATCGTGACAGGATTCAATATTCCGACATAAATTATGTCATCCTCAGGAATCATGATTCCTGATGATGACAATTTATGTGAAAACATTGAATCCTGTCACGATGGCGTATATCTCATTGCTTGGAGTATGCGTTATAGTGTACTTTCTTACTTGAAGTGGACCTTTCGGATTTTGTTTCATTTAACTTAGGCTTACAACAATATAGTATTTAAATTTAATTCTTTTGAGATCAGTTTTGTTGGGAGAAAGACATCATTACAATGCAGATTATACTTTCTTACTTGATTAACTCTACATACAGTAGATATTAAGTTGTACAGTGGTACATAACTTAATTTTGGATTTTTTAATGAATATTCCTCCGTTTTGCTGATGACATACTCGATTAAAAGGTACCAATACATTTTTTTTTTCACTCATGAGATTAATGTTGTGGTTCTCCCCCCGTTATTGGCCTTGCATGGAAATCCTAGGGTGGGTCCAAAATCTGGTTAAGATAAAGAGTATTTATCTGGATCAGGTGTGGGTTTTTGACCTGGATGGGTCGGAAGATTTGTGTACTGTGTGCCTATTTACTTTGATATTTGACAAGTTGTCTAAGTGTGTAAATACAGTAATAGGCAGTTTTTTGCCGAAATAGTTAAACTTCAACCTTAGCATTGCGATAAGCTCCACCCCCTTTTGTAAACACATCGTAAAGAGCATGCACTGTACTGTACATACGTAAATATTATATAGTAACGTTCTCTTAAGCACATTAAATCTGGAAAATTACTGTAGTTGTTTTACACAACTCCTTTGCCATAAATAAATTATGTCATCCTTTAAAATGTTAAGGTTAAAATATTTTGCCGAAATCTACATAATAATTGATACGGCCTTTTAAATATTGGAAAATATTTCAACATAATTTATATACAGCGTCCTGATGTTGTCAACTCTCAGTCAGTCTACCCTTCTGCCTGTTTGTTTTATTCAGTTTTCTGGCAGTAGTCAAGTTCACGCACATTCCAACTTGCCCAAGTTGAATCCAGTGTGGCATACTGTAGAAAAAACTTGACTTAGAGATTGATAATTAAAAAATATACATCTGACATAAAAAATAAATTTGACTTTGAAATTATGTGAATTATGCAAAGTTGACCTAAGGCAAGTTTGACTATATACCATAGATTTATTATTTACGGCTAGATGGTAATCTTCCACAGAATACATAGCCCCAAAGTGCAGTTACGTGATAGCGCCTTCTATTCCGGAATCCAACAAATCAAATCGTGTTACCTTCTAACGCTGTTGCTATGTCGAAATTGCGCACACGCAATCTTTCCTAGAAGTTTCAAATTTATCAAATGAAAGTAAATTTAATCCAAATCTAAAGACATTGACAACATTAAATATGTGTGACATATGTAAATAATTTGTATAACAAAAGAATGTTAAAAATACAATAATTGTAAAACAGTTATTATTATTTAACTTGCATATTTTTGACGTAGCCTGACGAAATCAAAATAGTAGGCAGACGCCTATATCGGACTGGAATTCTACAGTGTTAACTTCACCATCTAGCCGTAAATACAGTAATACATCTATGCTACACCTATATTACAGTAACATGATTTCAGCACTTTAAAAAGGCTCAATTTAGTAATGTATAAATTTGGTTCTCTGTGTACTTATGTTTTTTATAGTTTACTGATAGTAAAGTTCTAGAATAGATGTCGAATGACTAGTGGTAATAAATCTGTATACCTGCAGATATTGTTAAATTAGCATAATCCTGGTAGTTGCATATCAGATATCTGATCAGTCAGATATCGACATTTATGATGGTACTTCCGTAACCATATTTTTACTTCATATTTAAGCAGTTGTTTTTAATAATCATGAATATTTGACATTTCTGTAGTCTTGTTTTATTACCAAAAATGTATTGTTAATTTGATAGGAACTGAATTATTCTACCACAGTTACTGCAGTAATCTATTGTTGTTTAGTCTTCTGCAGCTACTGCAGTAAACCAGTCCCATTTTATTTTCTTTGGTGATTGCACAACACACAACCTTTCACCTCAACACTATTGTTTTTAGTAATTTTATTTCAGCTACTAAACTATACTGTTGTAACTAAATTATTGCAGTAACTCCAGCAGGACAGATTTCACAATTGTCTCCTACAGTACTTTATTTATTGCTGGTACAGGTCTCTAAATACTGTACAATATTAATAGGATAAAGCCCCCCCCCCCCCAAAAAAAAAAATTTTAACTGAACATTTTTATTTGGATTACAGTATTTAAAATGACAATGGCCATATATACAGACTCCTAGAGATGCATAAGCAACAATCGTTACTCTATGGAGGTGTTGTTTTTTGTTTGTGAAAACCAAAAATCTGGATTTAAGCCATTCCCCCCCCCCCCCAAAATCACAATTCCTAATCTGCCCCTGAGTTTAATATTTAAATCAGTTGATTTTATATTTCTTTATATACAGTAAATAATAAAATGGCATCATCAACATCAATAGAATTACAGTACTGTACTATATTGTCAATAACAACATTGAATGTACATGTAGAGTAATTAAGTTGGAGCTCTTCTTCTTCTCTACCCTTCATCTACTGTAGTTGATCATTGAAGTACCATGCATACTTTACAATTTTTATCGATGCTTTTCGAAATCTGAAAAGAGAATTTTATTATGTATTCAGTAAACCACAAATTCTTACGAGTGACTTCATCTGCATAGCCTACGGGAATATTTTACAGAATTTGTTTAATTTAATGGCATTTGATTTGAATTCTTAATAAGATGCATTTATACTCATCTAATCTGGTGGTAATTGCTATTTGCTGGAACGTAATGATCGTTACTGTAGGGCTGTGGAGCATGGGCGGCGGAAGAGGGGGAGGGAGATGGGGGACGCGTCCCCCAGTGATGATTCAAAGGTGGATAGTCCCCCCTGAAATGAAACGGCAGGTACAAAATTCTCAATTCACAATTTAAAGACAGCATGTAAAAAGTTGAATACTAATAGTGCGGCCTGGAAAACCACCTTCAGGGACCAGGAAAGCACAAATTTAGAGACAATAATGTTTTGTTTTTTTTTTTTTTCTTTTTTTGGTCATCAAAATCTAGCCAGGCTGGGGTGCCTGAGCAAAATTTAACCTCGTTCCCCCCTAATTTAAATACGTTCCGCCGCCCCGTGCTCTGGAGGAACAACATTTCAATAGTACACCCTCTTCCAGATTCCTTGCTTTTGAGTGTGAGAAGTACAATGCATGTTGAGAATTATTATTCAGAAAACCATAGTGAAATTGTCTTACAGTGTACAGTACTGCCCAATCACCACCAGAAGAACCACACTGGAAACATCTCCATCTTCTGTTTAATGGACTAATTATCTACTTTCATTTCCATCACTTAAACACAAATTCCAACGACACATCACTTGATTCATTATGACCTGTTAGTGAACAGTATTTAAAATGAATGGTTTCTGATAGCTAGACAAACATAATGAATTACTTTGGCATCCCAGAGTTGATGGATGAAGTTGACCCGCAAAGTCCCACCCCCACCCTCTTCACATTTAAAATTTAGAAGATTCTATCCCCCTCGATTTTTACCCCCACCTACTCCCCTAGATTTTCTCTTGCATTACCTGAACTTTGTTCTATGAACGTTTACAATTTCAGATAGCAAATTTGCTGATGACTATTGTATTTGGTAATACTTGATAATGTATTCACAAATTAATAGTTAACATGTATAGCAATCCCTGGGTGATCTAATGGTATTAATAATTCACTGATATCTGGTGAATTGTTCCAGGCCATTGGCTTCATTGTAGCTATCTATATTTGCTTACAGTATGACAAATCAGATAATATTTGATAGCTTTTGCTTTATAAATTCAGTGACATTATGATTCTAGATTATTTAAATAATATATTAAGTTCTTAGTACTATAGTTTTATACAGTATTCCACTTTTGATATTCTTTAGGTAAGCTATACATAGTCTAATTTGTAATTAATACTTGGTACTTAAAATGTGCCTATTTTTAGGCAAAACATCAAATTTGTGGCAAAATTTTGTACAGTATTTGCCTTCAATGATACAAAATAATCGTACAATATTTTTTCCATACCCCTGTTTGGTTTGGTTTTAAATGTAAGTTTTGCATTTTATTTATTCTGTAATTTTTCTGGGTCTACAGTACCTTTGTGTGTGAAGTATTTCTATTTTTCACAAGCAACACTCATAACTTTAAGCTTTAAGTCAGATTTCAAGAAGCTTTGAAAAAAAAAATACATAGATATTGCTAAAACAACCAATCTAGCATGGAAAATTAGTTTGACTATAGCGACATTGACTCAGGATAGTTTGAATGTATTCAGTATGAATTTAATCAAACCATGGACAAACAATAGGTTTTTATTATGTTTTGTACTTGATGTGTTTAATTTATGAACATTTTGTGCCAAGAAAACATCTTCAAATTTTACCATGTTACAGTTCAGTGGATCCTTGATATACCTCAAATTTTAAAATTTACCCACAATGTTACCTACTCCTAAATTAAAAAAAAAATTGTAAAGTATAGCTTTATACTGTACATAGATTTAAACTGGACAGGGTGTTAAAATGTTTTCAAATTAAGCAGTTTTATGTTTGTAACTTATAAGCCTGTAAGCCTGAACAATGGGTAGTAGTAAATAAATGAGGAAATAAGTAATGAACAAACTTATAAAAAGACCTTAGCTCAGTTGTACAAACCACCGGATTTACATACTGTACCCCTTCTGTTCCCTTACAGTATGTAAAGTCGAGGTTCAAAGGTAACATGGAATTCACTTCTTGCTTTCATTTTTAATGTAATTTTGATTGTATTTTATTTTTTAGAACAAGCAAGTGGCAACGAATGTGTACGAACAGGTTCATCATGTGAGCCGTGATAAGCGTGGGCAGGTGATGGGAACCCGAGGCGGGTTCAGAGGCTGTACTGTGTGGTTTACAGGTATGTAACTTTAGGCCTAATTAAGCCAAAGCAGATATTGTGGCTTATAGGAGGGAATGACAATGGGTTGGGCCATAACATCCTAAACACAGGATGTAGATCCTTGCCACTCCTAACAACTCGCTAAATTTTAATTTTCAAATTGTTTTTTCCTGTCATGTTAATAACTAGACCACTTGAAGCTTTACTTTATCTCCAGAGAAAAATTCTTGTCATTTTAAAAGGGAAATTATTTTTAAAATTTATATTAATTTTAAAACAAATTTATTGACAAAAAATAAGATCAACATTTTGGAACCACCGTGGCACCCTTCTCAAGATCAAATGAAAAAGAAAAAAAATGGAGAATGGTTTCATGATGATTTTGAACCGTCGATCTCATTTTTGTCAGTAAATTTTGTTTTGAAACTACATAACAAGTGTTGTTTAATTTGTAATTTACATTAAATTCATGAAAATCATAAATGCGTTAAATGACAGGGAACTGCAAGACCTACAGTGTATTGCAACATGTCAATTAAATTCACATTCATTTTTGACATAATTCAATATAATCAAAGAAACAGTGTTGCGTAAAATAAAATAAGTAAAATTTACTTTGAAGGACACAAACATTCTACTTGATGGTATTACTTTAAACATTAAATTGATTTGTACATTAGGTTTCTAGTGTTACAATTGTTTGTTCTCTGTGGCCGGACTCAAAATTTGAAACAATTTGCTCAATGAAATTAGACATGGAAAACACATAAAAAAGTAAACTGATGCCATTGTATTTTCAGCAAGACGCTACAGAAGCAGATCCAAGGGGCCCACAAAGCTTTCCCCTTTTGACTTAGAAGAGTAATATTTGTAGCCAAATAAAAATTTTTACACACTTTGGCCTTCTAAAAGTGCACCAGACGGTGTATGTGGGAAACAAAAATTTCCGGGCCCTGTCCTCTGCTTATTGCCATCAGTTTACTGTTCAAATCTCACATCTACTCTTTTCTCACTTGAAATCTGGCTCTCTCTTCGTTGGATTTTCCCACTGCTATAATAAATAAATTAAGCATTGCTGATTATAATATGAACTATAGGAATGTGTACAGTGTCAATGTTAAACCCTACTTGTGCCTCTGAGTGTACAAGGAACCATCACCTGATAATGCTTCTAAAGCCTGATTTTTATCATGTAATACCAGATTACATTTATTGATTTTCAATAATATTGAAGTGAATCCGTACAATGGGTAATTAATTGCATGAATTGTATATAGATAACACTCTCAAGCTGCTACTAAACACACAACAGAAAATCAATATTGATGACATCTGTACACTGAATTAATACCAAATTGGGTTTTAATTTCTAATTTATTATAGACCTTTCAATTTACATGAAATATTTTATTTATTAGATCAGTTATATTGTTAATATGATAATTTATGTGTTACGTGTTTCCAAATGTCATACATTAAATGTGAAGTGTCAACAAAAAATGTGCCTCATGGTAAGAAAATCTAAAATTGAGCTACTTGTACAATCTTATCGAGCATAATACAGTATGCTACTGTACATAATATAAATTGTAAATGACGTTCATTGAAACTTGAAGTTTGCATTATGGCAACTTAGTTTTGAGAACATTGCTCATAAAGTTATCTAAAAATGAACAATTAACTAGATAATTAGACTGTCAATCTCAGAAAATCTGCATGAAGAAAACTTTCCTGCATTAAACCTGACCTAAAACGTATACTATTATAATGAATAAGTATCATACACATTTTTGTTTTTAAAATTGCTTACAACAAAATCTATCAAAAACTTGATTTCAGACCTATTTGATCCCACTTAAGATGTGACTCAAAAATAATTTCTCACTTTTGGTTTAACTCTTATTTCATGATTTTGGGAATGAAGCAGTCAGTTTACAATAAAATTTGTTGGTAAAAATCTTGGTATTTTACAGGTCTCTCTGGTGCTGGTAAAACTACTATTAGCTTTGCCCTAGAGGAGTACCTCTGCCATCGTGGTATCCCATCATACTCTTTGGACGGAGACAATCTACGAAAGGGATTGAACAAGAACCTGGGATTTACCCAAGAAGACCGTGAAGAGAATATTCGCCGTGTCAGTGAGGTCTCAAAACTGTTTGCCGATGGTGGCGTTGTCTGTTTGACTTCATTCATCAGCCCCTACGCTAAGGTTTGTGTTGTTGCATGTGTCTATTTGGGGACTCCTATATATTTATTATACATGCTTTAGTAGTTTTATTATGCATGATATACAACAGTAATAATTGAAATACAGTAGATGCTAATCACAAGTATGGCGTTTTATAGCGTACATCGTAAAGCCGCTTTGAAGGCTTTATGGACAAGGAGAGTAGTTGAAAAATAGTAATTGCATTCAAAGACTTAAAATTTTAATCTTAAAAATACAATATTGTGTGCTATGCTGAGTTTCAAGTGTTAATAAAATTCTTTAATTCTGCCACACGTTAAGCCGGGCGCTCAGTGCGTCATGTGACAATCATACGATAGTCACACGACTAAACCGTCGTTCACTGTGTGTGCGGTTGCCAAACGCGATGACAGTCATTTACTCATCGGCCGACGGTTTTTTTCAGTGAGTTCCCTGTTGAATCTTTAAAAAAAACCGTCGGTTGACGAGTCGAAGACTGTCATCGCGTCTGGCAACCACACACACAGGGAGCGACGGTTTAGTCGTGCGACCGTCATACGACCGTCGTATGATGTAGTGAGTGCCCGGCTTTAGCTAACAGCACAGCAACAGTCACTCGTGCTTCATGTAATTGTCTTCCATCTGCAGCAAAATTTTGTGAGCCAACATCACAGCACATTGCTGTTAACATGTTTAACAATGCTAATCACAATTTTACATGACCCTCGGTCATGTAATATTGTGATAGGCCATTTCGGATCTACAGTATAATGGAAAATGAAAATGCTTTTAACCCAATTAGTTGCGTGTTTGTTGTTATTCAAGAAGATGCTTGACATACACATCGTCTTGAGGTATTTCCTTATGCATCTGTCTCAAGTATTCTTTAGCCTGTCACCAGCCATGCCACGTAGTGTGTAATATAGAGTACACTCCAGAAATATGAATAACATGTGCATTGATAAAAATACTCTGCCTGTCCTAAACCTGTCCTATGAGTATAAAACATCTTGTACAGATATAGTATAAATAATATTAATTGAACATTCAGTTTGTAAAATATTACTCAAAAGTTAATTTACTATATTAAGACCCACTATATGAGTGCAAGGCGCAAGTGCAAGCCATTACTTGCTGCATGACATGACAGGATCCTTAGGGGATTAGAAAGTCATATGTATATGTAACATCTAGTCCACAGTGCCATCAGACTATAAAATATAAGGCGCTATATAAATAAAAAACTACAAACTACAAAACTACATTAAAATAAAATGAATGCGAATGTGGCTCATGTATACTTTTTAGGATCGTGACCAAGCCCGCAAGGTGCATGAAGACAACGGTCTGAAGTTCTTTGAAATCTTTGTGGACACCCCATTGGATGTGTGTGAGTCAAGAGATGTGAAAGGCCTGTACAAGAAAGCCAGAGCTGGAATCATTAAAGGTTTGTTTAATATCTGCATTTTATGAAAAAGCAGTTGGCACAGCAGTTGCGGTTCAGAGTCTCAATGAAGAGGTTGGGAGCTCGAGACTCACTCATGCCAGTTGTTTGTGCATCTGGGCCATGCACTTTACTCAGATTGCTTCAGTTTACCAGCTGTATGATGGGTACAGGCAAATTGCTGGAAAGTAACCTGCGATGGACTAGCATCCCATCCAGGGGAGTACAGTATCCCACTCTCATCTGCTTCACACTACTAAAATAAGTGGAAATAAGCTCCAGCCCTATGAGATTTTAGGCTCGGAAAAAAATTTTTTTTTTTAAATATCTATGTCTACCTTTTTAATCATCTTATGTTTTTATACAGCCTTTTATTTAATATATATTTTTACAGCTGAGATTAGGATGTGTGGCAGAGCCAAGCAAAATGAGAGAAAATTTGCAAACCTAGTTTTCCACAATAGACAGAATCAGAAAAATTGTGAATTATTTTAAATTTGTTTTAATTTTAAAATTTAATTTATGTGGTAGATGGGTAGATTTCCATCAAATTAAGGGTTGCACTTTTCATCAAATGTTTTGTTAACTGTTTCTTATTTTAAATTCATTATTCTTTTGAGGGCAATTTAAAATTATTTTATAATCTTGGTTTTGTGTACATCACATGGTTATGATCATCTCTTTATACATAATGACATACCCACTCTATGATATGTATTGTATTACTTCCTGTGTATTCAATAATACCGGTTTGTATAAACACTTGGGAACATGTAGTGCTTGGTACTGTTTGAAATTTTTTATTGAAAGATTATTTACTTATAAACTAATAATTAATGGAAAACAGATACATTTTGTTTGGCTCTGATTTTATTTGACTTGCACAAGGGTACAAAAGGCTGGTTAGTGTGAACCTTAAATTCCATGCCTGTTGTTTTTAAGTTCAAGCTGCTATGCCTAGTGCTTCAACGGTTATGTAGACTAAAGCCTATCTATCTATTCACTTGATTGTTGATTCTAGACTTGACATTTATACCTTCAATAATCAGAATACACCCTTTCTATCAGTTGCTGACTTTCTTATTTCTCATCCTTCAGCAGTGTTGTGTTTAAATTAATTATAATCTATATAGAATGTAATATTTAAACAATTAAATTTCTCTTACTCAGGTTTCACTGGTATTGACTCCAAATATGAAGCCCCGGAGAAGCCAGACATCGTGCTTCATGCCGGCAAAGACGGCATTGATACATGTGTGCAAAATGTGGTCAAGCTACTCCAGGCTCACGTAAGTAATTTTTTGACTTCTGAAAACAAGCTATTTTGGCCACTCAGTAATTAGGACTAACTAGCCCTGAGAAACACTATATATTGTCGCAAATTCACATAGTCTCCCTTTAAAGTCCTTTCAAAATGTTGCTGGTGCATTTGGCATTGTTCAGTTCATTTCATCTTTATTCATAAACCATAGAAAACATTGTATCGATGGAGTAAGCAATTAGTACAATACAGAATGTTCAAATTGAATAAAATCCAAGGAGCTTGTGGGGAAGGCCCTGTACAGTATTCAATAGTCTCATCTAAAAATAAATGTATGAATAAATAAATAAAATGTAAGTTGCAACTATTCATGGAGGTGGGACTTCATGAAGATTAGTGTCTTCCCGAAATCCTGGCACACACTTGAGGAATTTTACTTAGTATCCTGCCTCGCGAGGCAGTTTTCTTACAGTGTGCGTCAACTTTTTAGTAAGCCAAGTACCCCATGAGGCAGTAAGCAAAACATCTATCATGTTTGGTAATTGTGGTTATTCGAGGGGCTTTGCTCATAGTGTGCGCCAAACCTAAGAAAAAATACATGGTATTCTGCTGTGACCGAAATAAACTGAAGAGCGCTGATTCCACTATCTTTGCCAATCGGATTGTTCAAAGCTCTTCTTGCATTTAGATAATGTTTTGTGTTCTTGAGCATTTTGCTCAGTATGCGGCAAAGAGTAATGGTGAGTAAAGTGCCTCGTGGTGCAGTTTGCCGAGCAAAATTCATTAAGTGTGCAAAAGGCTTAAGAATACAAGTAACCAACACAAGTTTCAGCTTTCAAACCCCTGAGTGTGAATTGCAACCACTGTACCAACTGCTCTCACTAATTTGACAACTAATTTTACAATTATTGTTACATTTTTAGGAGATCATTCCAGAGTCTGCAGTGGAGAGTGTAAAGGAACTGTTTGTTCCAGCTGATAGAGTCGAGGAAGCAAGACAAGAGGCAGAGTCCCTGCCATGTCTCAACATCAACAAGGTGCGTAATGCCTAGTCTATTTTGTCAATCCTCTCAGTTGAATTCCAAAATCGAATAATTGAGTCATTATGAAACCCAGTGAATGAAATTGATTATCTATATTACTAAGTGACAAATCCCTTTTTTTAAATAAAAAAGGCATGCATATACAAGCGAATGCTAACCATATGCACACATAAACACAAACAAAATTTTGGATTTATAAAACAATAATTCTCTAAATGTGTGTGTGAAACGTAAATGGCCATTCATAAGAAACAAAAATGATGATGACATAATTTATGTTGAAATATTGAATCCAGTCACGATGGCGTGTATCTCATTGCTTGAAGTATGCATTATACTTTCTTACTTGAAAAAGTTGATTAGTGGACCTTTCGGATTATACATTTTATTTTAACCAAATGAGGCATGACACGGCAAAACCACCAAGTTGTATGAAAATTTAAAATTGAGTTATTGTTAAAACCATATTATACTTTACGTAAGCTTTTAAATGAGGTGTTAATTATCAAAATCGGACGTCTACAACTGAAGTTATTGGGCAAAATAGAAAAATTTTCTTTGCATTCGTTTATATTTCCTATTGTTTATTTGCATATTTCTCAATAACTTCCTGTGCAACAAATTGGTGGATTTGCCCTGACTAGCCTCAAATGTGTTTTTATATTTCAATTTATTTTTATCTTTTGTATTATTTATGTAAATAATTTCTTGTCATTCTTTTAATTGGATGTAATTGGTATTTTTTTTTAGTTGGATACTCAATGGCTTCAAGTTTTATCAGAAGGTTGGGCATCACCTTTGAACGGGTTTATGAGAGAGGAAGAATTTCTGCAATGTCAGCATTTTGGCTGTCTACTAGGAGGTAAGTCATCTTTATACCCCGAAAATCACTGGGATTGTTATAGTTTGATATTTTTTTCACAAGGAATTATATAAGTTACCTTGTTGTATACCCGCATTGCATTATACTCAGTTAAAGCAAAATCACTCACACTGCATTATCTTTGGTTAAAGCAAATTCAAATTATTTTAATATATTTTAACGCCAACAAGAGACAGCTTGTTTTGTTGGATGATGTTGCTATGTTCATGCTTTTTTGAGTCTAAAAATTGCCTATTATATTGACCATCTTTTTAAATTACAAAAGAGGGCATTATGGACAAAATAACAAAACAACCACCCAGGGTGGCTTTTACAAGCTTTAAGTCAATCTTTACAAATTATCTTTTTTATTTCCAATTAATATCTTAAAATTTATAATAGCTGAATTACTTCAGATATATGGAACCATAACATAAGAGATATATATATTTTTGTAAATTTTATATACAAAAAAAACTCATGTACTCCTAAATGCAAGTTAAGTACTGTATAGGGCAAATACAGATTAAAGACTAGTGTAGTTGTTATTGATAACAATAGTGTGTTGTAAATGATGAGTTAAAAAGGTTTTGAACATGATTTTTAATACTAAATTTAGTTAGCACAGAATCATCATCAGTTAACGGAGCTGTGGAAGCCTTGAAAAAAAAAGTGCAGAATATACGTAAGTCTGCACGGAGGGTCATGTATGAATGATGGGTTTAATCTTGTCATCTGACTGTACAAACTGAAGAATAATGTGAAATCTAGAGTTTCAAAAAAACCTGGAATAAAATAGGAATGAACCTAGGATTATGGAATAAGAAGACAAGCATGTTAATCTAATTATCAATCAACTAACCTGGTCATATAGGCTGGTATTCTCAAAAGTAAGTCTAACGCTAAATTTAGAACAGCACTAGTTAGTCTTGGACTATTCATAAACCTTCCTCCTCGGCAGGAAAAAATTTGAATACTTTAGTCCAGGGTTTAGGTCTGGACTAAAGTTATAACCTTTGAGAAAACCATTTTTAGTTATTCCTGGATTAATTTTTGAATTTAGGCCTTGACTAAAGTTGGTCTACTTTCAAGAATACCAGCCATAGAGGTGTTACATTTTTTTTGTAATTGGTGTATATTTTAAGTTTTTCATAGCATGGGTTTAGTAGAATATGTAGTTTATAAATATATAACTTGCAAAATTTCATCATAAACATGCAGTTGCGAGTTGTATGGTCAAGTGGTTATGGTAGGGAAACCGTGACCATAACAAAAGCAACAGTCCATGTTCGGGGCTTACTCCCACCGGTTTCTGGTGGTAGAACAAATCATTAATGTTGATAAGTACTGTAATAATATATAGGTCCAGTGTACAAAACTGGCTCATGTACACTATAATTAACCCAATACATCTTTAGAGATGAGTAGAGAGTTACTCCGGTGTACTAGTCCACACACGACTCCTGTCTTTGTCAGATGAAAGAGTGAAATACAAGCCAGTTACTGTCTGGATGACCTTAGAGAAGTAGAAAGAAATAAATGTGTAACATCCCATCCACAACAACTTGAGACTTCCATATAAGGTGCTATATAAATCAAATTACATTACATTGTTCTTTCTTTTGTAGCTAAAGCTCCACAAACGTCACTAGATAATAATCAAACATCAGAATTACGATCAAATACGATTGATATTGCCATAAACTCCATTATTGTTATTTTTATATTCTTCACCATGTCAATAACCTCTCATTATTGTGGTTTTCAATTCTCTAATAGTACATCTTCTGCACATAAAAGTATTTTTGACATGATTTTTATCAGTTTGTAATTCAAGTACTGGTCCATACATGCTTCCGTGGACAGATTACGGTAGCACTTTTTAACATAAAGAGAATGACATGACACTTTAAGTGGAGAAACCAGTCATTAAATGTGCAACACCAAGAACACAAGTGGCTACATTTGCTATAACAAATTTTTAATCAATTGTGAGATTTCGCAAATTTTCGAAATACCAAAACGGATATGTCCATTTTTTAAAGTAGTTAAATGTGTAAAAATTAGTTAAAAGTGTAAAATATATCAAATATGAATTGTTGATGATTGTCATAAAATACTGATCAACTGTGACAGAGATATTCAAGGTGTTCAGTTCAAACATTACAAGAATTTATGACGTATCCGTTTTTGTATTACATGAAGTTGCGAAATCTTCCTATTATTTATTGTTATTGTACAGTGAGCCTTCTACAATATATACCTCATTTACAAACCTTTTATTAAGCCCCATAAAAAAAAAAATCATTAGTTTATCACCCCGGTGTGCATCACTTTTGGGAAAGTCCCGATTTTTTTTTACTCATTTAACTATTCAGATGATCATTTGTTTTTTTGTTATATTCCCTTGAAACTATTTGGATTCTTTTAACATAAATTAATATGAACGATTCTTGAGCTCACCACAAAACGTGGGCGTCGTATTTGCGTGAGTCTAAAATGGTGGACGAACTAGCCCAACGTGAGATCACTACAACATTGAAGTGGGGGGGGGGGGAGGTCGGTAAAAAAACCCCACCCTCATCAGTTTTTTATGTTTTGGTAGGGTGATAAATAATTTTTTTTATGGGTCTTATACAAGCAATATTCAGCTAAAGATGTCATTAAAACTATAGCTTGTGATTAAAAAAAATCTTTGTTCTATTTTCTTCAAATTTAATGCAAATTGCATGTTTTAACAACAATCTAAACAAAATTAACATAAATTATAGTTTTGTGGGTCAATACTTTGTTAGTTCTTATATAACTTCTCATTTACAAAGTTCTCATTTATAAACACCTTCCAACCCAATGGGCGTTTAAATGAGGTCAAACTCTATTACTTTTAGATAAAATTGATCTGGCTAATAGTATTTCTAACTATGATTACTAATTAGAGTGTAGTGATATCAAATAATAACTCATTTTTATTAAGGTCAAATCTATCATTATCAATAATACTGGTACCTGTATTTGTGATTCCATACAAGGTCATAATTTAATAAGCATGATATTCTAAACGGTTTTCTTTCATTATGGCTCTCAACATATGGATTGTTTTTTTGAATGAATCAAATATAATATTGTACTGTGACATTTCAATACATTGCCACTTTGACATACAACCATAGATATATTATTTACTGCTAGATGGTGAACTTCCACAGAATTCATAGCCCAAAGTACAGTTCCATGTAAGTGCCTACTATTCTTGAATCCAACCAATCAGATCATTTTGCGTTCTAACCCTGTTGCTATGTCGAAATTGTGCACGCGCAATCTTTCATAGAAGTTTCAGATTTATCAATAAATGAAAGTAAATTTAATCAAAATCTAAAGACATCGACAACATCAACTATGTGTGATATTTGTAAATAATTTGTATAATAATATAAGAATGTTTAAAATATAATAATTGTAAAACAGGTATTATTATTATTTAACATACATGTTTGTGATGAAGGCTGAGAAATCAAAATAGTAGGCGCCTACATGGAACTGAAATCTACACTGTAAAGTTCACCATCTAGCTGTAATAATAAATCTATGCATACAACTGATTGATCTTTAAATTTGTTTGTAATGCTTCTCTCACACAAAGCTATGACCGTGTGGATCAAACTAAAAAATAATGAAAAGAATGTGTAAGTAATGTTAATATCGTAGCATGGTCCCAAAGGCAGTTGTGGACAGTCCTGAACAGTTACTACATGGTCTGCTAGGTCATCTTCCAGCACTAATGAAATGTTCAAAACAATCAGGATGGTCTTCAATGTTGTCAGGACCAAATATAGTTGTGTTATAGTCGTATAGCAGTTGGTAATATTGTGTTAAACTCGTCCAGCAGTCAGTATTGGTCCTGGGAAATTTGGCTGTATGGTTTTGCAACAGAATTCAACATTATTTCCCGATGTCATCCAGGTCGTCTGATCTGATCCCTATGACCTTATAATTTGATAGTCCAGAAATTACTCAAAGCATAAATCATCATCAACTATGTTTTTTTTGTAGGTGGAATGACAAACCAATCAGTTCCAATTGTTCTACCAGTTAGTACAGAGGATAAGAACCGCCTTCAAGAATCTGAGGCATTCGCATTGTCGTATGAAGGCAAGCGCATTGCTATTTTGCGTTCACCAGAGTTCTACGAACATCGCAAGGAGGAACGCTGCTGTCGACAGTGGGGTACGAATCACCCCGATCACCCTTATATTAAGGTGAATATAAAGCAATGCTTTAAGGAGTTGCTTAAAATTGAAACAAAATAATACATCTGTATATTATGACCATGACACTAGAAATTATTATTTTTAAAATATTTATATTAAAACTTTCCAAAACATCACAAGGATCGCAGTCTTTATAATTTTGATCAAATTTCAGTGCAAAAATTTTATTAAACAATTTTTATACACAATAATAATATACGGTAATACATAAACAACCAGGAAATATAATAGGTAATGAGGTCAAACAGATTCTCACTCTCTCCATTAAAACAAAATACCATATACTAAATAATCAACTGTACACAGACAGTCAGTACACACAATTAACAATATTTATAAACTACTGTACTAATTCTTGTCTATTCTCCAAGTAAGTTGTTAACTTTGATGTTACTTTAAGTTAATTCCAAAATTGATGATTTTGTTTTGGTTATTTTCTAGTGATGTAATCAATAAACACTGCAGTGTTTTCTATTTTACACAGTTATCAATTAACCCAAATTTAGTGATACACCATATTTAATCATTCTTGTCTATACAGAAAATATCTACATACTATATCATCAGTTGTTCTTTTATCTTCATTTGTGGAAAGCTGTTGGTGCAACTCTTCCGTTTCGGACTTCCAATCATGAGGTCGGTGGTCCAAGGCTCATTCTGGTCAGCTGTTTGTGCTCCTAGGCAAGACACTTTACCCACGTTGCTTCTCTCCACCCAAGAGAGTATAAGTGGTATCTGATAGGGATGCAAAATGCCATATGCACTGATTACAGCTGCAACATTATGGATTGTATTCCATAGGTATTTGTTCCAATGACTGGTGGTAGTAATTGTGAAGCGCTTAAAGGTTTTGGCAATAAGCGCTTTATAAATGTCACATATTATAATTATTAATGTTACAGATGGTGCATGAGAGTGGTGATTGGCTAGCTGGTGGTGATATAGAGGTTCTTGAGAAGATCAGATGGGACGATGGATTGGAGGAGTATCGTCTTACTCCCAACCAGCTACGTGCTAAGTTCCAGGAGATGGGCGCCGATGCTGTATTTGCGTTCCAGTTACGTAATCCAATTCACAATGGACACGCCCTGTTGATGCAAGACACAAAGAAAACTCTGCTTAAAAGAGGATACAAGAAACCAGTACTACTGCTCCATCCACTTGGTATGTTTTTTAGGCATCATTATTACCAATTATTATCTTTATCGCAAGGCCTTAAAAATACTGAAAAAACCCTATACCCAAACTTAGGGTTGGCTTTTTTTGAATTTTCATATTAATTTTTTTTTAGTCTGAATACATAAAAATTATCATATAACTTGTCCAAAAAGTTATATAATCACCACGGAAATTAAATTGAGTATTTAATGTTATCTAAAGTTTAAATTGATAAAATGTTTTAAAAAATGAGTTATTGGAAATACAGTAGAAGGTACGTACTAAAAAAACCAACCCAAACTTTTTGAAATGTTGTGCTTGGATAAAATAGCATTTTTTTAGGCCTGATATTATTATCAATATCATCTTTATTATTCTTAAAATTAACATCTTATTTTTATGTTCATCATCATCGTTGTCGTAATCATCATAATCACCACCACCATCATCATTGTCGTCATCCTCTTTATTTACATCATCTTCATTATTATCATCATCATCACCATTGTTGTCTTGAATATCATTGTAATTTTCATCATCATCTTCATTATTATCATCCCATCATTTTTCTAATCTTCATCATCTTCGTCCATCGTTATTGTCACTTATGAAAGGTTTCAACTATTTTCCAGGTGGTTGGACAAAGGCAGATGATGTACCACTCCACATCCGTATGAAACAGCATCATGCAGTAATGGATGAAGGTGTGTTAGATCCCGCATCAACAGTTCTTGCAATCTTCCCATCTCCCATGATGTATGCAGGCCCAACGGAAGTACAATGGCACGCAAAGGCACGCATGGCAACAGGCGCACACTTCTACATCGTAGGCCGTGATCCTGCAGGCATGCCTCATCCAGACAAGACTAGGGACATGTACGAGCACACTCACGGAAGAAAGGTTTGTTTTAGTTAAATTTATATTTTTTTAAAATTTAATTTTAATAGCAAACTTAAAGAAAACAGATGCTGACTAACAATGTTAGTGAATAATAAATTTACATAGGACACACTTATAGGTACTTGAATTGCTTGAACAGGGGACACTATGAAAAAGTCATGCAAAATGCTAATTCGTGTGAGTTTGGTATTTACAGTGCTGTACTTTTTTCCAAGGTATAAACTTGGATCATCCTGCCGAAATGAGAGAAGATCATTCTGGGAACGATCCGGTGAGGAAGTGTCTAACTTTTTTAGCATATGGTGCAGCAACAACACCAGTTTCACCAATTAAACTGACACTCCCATCACATATAATTTCTATATTCTGATAATTACCAACTGGCTTTTATTAAGATTGGAATTTTGACGTGTGCAGTGCCTAAAGAAATATATTCATCGTGGTAAAATTTTCAAATACAATTTTTGTATTCATAAAGATGTTCGTTTATTTTCAGGTTTTAACGATGGCACCAGGTCTAACACAGCTTGAAATTATTCCATTCAGAGTTGCTGCATACAATACAAAGAAGAAGACCATGGACTTCTTCGACCCTGAAAAGAAAGAGGAGTTCGACTTCATATCAGGAACTCGCATGAGAAAGATAGCACGTGCCGGAGAAAACCCTCCTTCAGGTTTCATGGCACCAAAAGCATGGAGTGTGCTGGTGGATTATTACACATCTTTGGCAAAACAGTAGATCTTCCACACATCAATTCAATAGAAACTATATAGACCATTATCATAAAGTGCACCAACAATGTTTTGTTTGCTTGTCATTCTTGGAAAATATGCATGCCAACAATAATCAAAAACTACATTATTCTTCAAACAACATACTGTTGTTTGAAATACTATATCCTACAAACAGTCTTTATTTGATGTTTATGTTTAAATGTTTAAATTATTATTTTATAACATGTTCACATTGTTATGTTGCTTGGAGTATTTTTGATATGATTTATCTTATATCTGCCCAGTGACAAACTGACCTACTTACAAACGATTAGGTCTAATTTTCTACTCTTTTCTCTATACCAGTATGTTTGTTTAGAAGAATTGAAATGAAGAATTTTTCTTTAATTGGTCCTAAGCTTTTGAATGTTCTCCCTCCTTTGTTTGGTAATATCCTGTTACCATCTTTTAAATACCAAGACCATTAAAACGTGCCTTTTATAAACTCTTAGTATTCTTTACATTAAGAATACTAAATTGTCTTTTCTTTTTATTTCCTGTGTTTTATAGAAATTTGCGACATCAAATTTATACTTCAAATTTATGTATTCTACAAATCCCAATCAGTTCTAATACAAAAGTATAAATATGCTGGAAACATTGGTGAAGCACTTCTTGATTAAAATGTTCTATAGCCTACTCTAAGTTTTCCATTATTCTTGTTTCCGTACATAGCAGTGTTTAAATCAACAATAAAGATTTTTAACAATTCAAAATATGCCACACTAGTGGATGATTGTACAGATATTGTATACTACTATGGTTGGTTTCCACAAGTTATGGCACAGTATTACACACTGTTGAGATTGTTAGATACTTTCAGTATAAGGTTTATATAGTGGTTGTAAGTCTTTATATGCTTTAACCTTGGTAACATACATGCGCAGTTGAGACTGTCTATGTAGCGTATTCAAGTTGTTCTAATGGCTTGAATTTTCCACTACCACATACTGTTTACGCAACTAGTAGAAATAAACCATAGTAATACTAGCTAAATATATTGTACTACAATATATAAAGAATTATCGACCACAGTCTGTTGACATTCATAGAATGCTGACGAGCTGTGTAGCATACTCTAAAAAATAAACATTCAAATGTGTTGAAAAGAGTAAAAATGATAATTTTGATCGTCTGGACTTAATATTTATGTGGGCTATATTTCACCTCTTATCCCGGACGCATCATCAGGCCAACTGGTCATTTGGTGGCAAAAGTGCGTTGGCCTGTGGCAATGATCGTATTACACATGTAGAGATCTTCTTGATCGCCGAACAATAGGTGTGCTTGCCTGTTGGCCTGATGATGGGTCCGGGATAGGACGTGAAATATAGCCCGTATAAATAGTCCAGAAGATCATAATTTAACTTTTTCTCTTCTATATGTACCTCCTGGTTGACTGATAATCTACACAAACGTATTCAAAATGTGTTCTTTGTTTTCCCAATACTGTATATGGAACCATTATTAGAACTTTAAAAGTTCCCCTCTTCGAAACTTAAAGGTTCGCCAGTGTGTCTTTAGAGCATATTTGGGTTTGCAAATGAGTCTTTAGAAAGTTTTTAGGTTTGCCAATTCTACCTCAAGAACCCTTCAGAGTAACAAACCCCTTTCCCCAAGTGTTTCATATATAGAACAACAAATAACCCATTTTTAAACTTCATTTTTAATCCAGACTACCAAGTTTTCTTTTGCAAGAAACTTTGATATGCCCATATATTGTCATGATGACATCACACTATAACCATACATATATTATTACCATACATGGGTATATCAACATTTTCGTTATATAAAATTTGATTGTCTAGATTGAGCTTACACTTCACTACAGCATACTGCTAAGCTTAAATCAAAAACCAAATTCCAATGTAATGTCTATCCACGTTCACTGCATCTAATGGAAACCATTCCATACTTAAACCTGTATCTTTTCTAATGATAGAATTTTTTACCCTTTTATTTCAAATTGTACACAAATATTAATTTCTTGTATGCATATAACTGTTTTAGTCTGTATAATTTTAATTTAATTTGCAAATCATTTATTTTAAAAATGCTTTGCATGATTAATTGATTCTTTGTATGGAATTATCAGTATTTTAATATATAGGATTGTATCAATTCTATTTTAAACTTCTTCCAAGGTAATAATATATATAATTCCATATTAATAGAAACTGAAATTTTAATGATATTAACAGTATGGATAAATAGGTGCTGAATAATAAAGCCTTACAGTGTAATTATTTAAAATGTTGACAAGAAATAAATGTTTTATTCATAATTAACAGCAATAATTTTAATTTTATTCTCTATTAATTGACTTTTTTAAAACTATAAATTGTATTCATATTTCATACGAAAAATAGAAGTAATTGTGGACGAAAATGTTCTCTGGACCATACTATATTCATGTTTTATCAAACGACGAGAGGATCATTCCATTAATTATCAGGAGATGATTGATATGCGATGCATTCAATAACAGTTCTACAATAAAATAAAAGCATTTGTATTACAGTATGTATTTTAAAAATTCCTTCATGAACAATTTTGGTAATAAATGAAGTGTGCATTCTATGTAATAAAAATATATTTAATGAAATTGTTTATACTGTAAATCCAGTAGAATCATGAAAACTAATTGATATTGATCTAAGTATGACAATAAATTCTTTATCTTGACCTACAATGTGTTTTCCGTTTAATTATTGAACCAGTGGCGGATTTAAGAGGCGGGGGAGAGGGGGGGGAGGGCTTAACGGATTTAAGACACCCCCTCACAAATTGACTCGAAAAGATTTAGGATTAAAATGAGAATGGAGTAAAAATGCTGTCGTAGGACTCCTGCAGTCACAGTCGGACCTGTCACTCCAAGCAGGTTCCTTTTTTTTGCTTGTCAAAACCAAAAAAGAATCTTAGGCGCGGATCCAATGGTGGGGGATGCCACCCTCACCTTTTGAAACCAAAAAAATGTATTTTTTACACCATTTGGAGACGCCAAAAATGCACCAGAGAGCATCTGTAGAGAATAATTTTCCCGGGCCATAGGCGGGCCCTTGAACCACTCCTATTATCATTTTCCTGTTAAAACCTCATACCTGGGCTTGTCTAACTTCGCATCGGGCCCTCTCCTTCTAGCTCTGCTGCATCTGACCCTGCATTTAAGCCCCACACCCTAATTCACATTCCTGGATCAGCCCCTGTGAACCCTGTGATCAGATGCCAACACCAGAACTGAACCGTGGAAACAAAGACTGGCAAATCCGCCATCATGTACAGCATATCGATACAAAACGGAGATTTGCCACCTGGTGTCAAACCTGAAGGAAATGCATTCAAAGATCTGGTTTTAGAGTTTCTCTAAGAGATGTGCAACTAAACAGCATAACATCGTCTGTCTCTGTGATTTTTAATTCTGTTATTTCGGGAGAAATTTCGTGACCCATAATTCCTGGAGACTCCAGGATACTCCTGAATTATGGTAACTGCGTTTTAGATGAGCAAATGTAGTATTTTATATCTTACAAGAACTTTTTTCTGGGACATTTAATAACTTGTTTTTAAACAACCAATCAACACGTGTTGTTCAATCAAATGCATTAAATCGAAAGCGAGATCTACCCAATTATTTTATAAACAATAATTTATTAAAGTTTTTTTGTTTCGAGTATTTTCGTTTATTTATAGCAATACATAGCAAATCAAATACGAAATCACTTTAACATCATTATTACGAGGGTCCAGGTTGTGTTACTGAAGAAAGTTTTTGTAAAATAGTACCGTTATTTAATTGGTAATTACTTCATTCCGAACTGTCGAAAATTGATAATATAGTGTCGAAAATGGATGATATAAACGACCAGAAATCATTACTCTCGTTTTGATGATCTTGAAAAATCTCCCATTCAAAAACACCAAAAACATGAGCCAACATAAAGAAGAAACTTATTAGTAACACGAACAGAACAAATCGTAGTCTATTCACTGAATCGTTCATCGCCTTATAGTCCGCTACAGAAGGGCGTCGTCGTAGTTCTGAAATATCGCTACGAAACTTATCGTTAGCCCTGTCGATGCAGCGACTTAAACGTTTTAGTGAAGTAACCCTAGCAGACAACTCTTGGTTTTCCCGCCTTAATTCTGTATTATCCCTCTGTAATGCATGAAGGTTTTTGTTCTGAATCATCAGCTCGGCCACACGATCGCAAAGAATATCGTTTTCGCAGACAAGATCTGCGTTTTTTGCTTGAAGACTTAGCAGCACTTTTTCATTCTTTTCTCTTTCTATTTCGATATCCTTTATTTGATTTTGTAAAGTTTTCCTTTCGTTTTCTAACTCGTACTCTTTGTGTAAAACGTCTGTTCCTTGACTTTCCATTGCTGTGTTTGGCTCACCTGACGATTTTCGACGCTCTCTTTTCTTTTCCGTTTTTTTACGCAATTCTTTTCTTTCTTCAAAAGATTTTTCTTGTTCAAGTTTATTATCAAAGCGGCTGCAATAGTAAGTGTACAAGTTATATTATTTGATATATAT
>JAOTQE010130653.1:0-12123 GCA_025631205.1 Nesometra sesokonis
GGGGGGGGGGGGCGCAACTACGTTTTGGCGATAATAGGGGGTGGGGGCGCGCACCCCTTCCCCCCTAAATCCTCCCATGCACATTCTGAATTTTATAGTTACATGTAGTTGCATACAACAGTAGGAACAGGCCTTTAGGAAATACAGGCTGGGATATAGTAATAATTAAATTTAGAAGTTAAATGACATTTGAATGTCCGTTAAAAGAACTGATACTTTAATGCGGGAAATTTTGTGGGAATTTTTATTATTTATTTTATGGTTTAATCCTTGACGATAACGTTCTGCTTCAATGATGACTGTATATATGGAACAATAACAAACCCACACCTAAAGAGTAACTGCACACAACACAATATAACAGAGGTCAAAATACACCATTGAATGGTACTTGAACCTCGTATCTCACCTGTCAAACTTATCTATTCAAGGGGCATAATAAATTATAGGCTCGTAGCCAGGTGTGTTTTATGGGGTTCTTACCCTTTTTCCAGGGAACCTCAATGCAGCAAAAGCAATAACCTTATAATAATACAAATACAATAATACAAACAAAATAATCTCAGATATTACACCCTCACCTTTGTTACGTCCTATCTGCTTTACCAAAATGTTCAAAAAGTTTTTTCAAGTACTTAAATTTTGCACCGAGAACTTTTGACTTTTTCCTTTATACTTAAGTCAATGACCAGTTTACCCAAAAATTTTCAATCAGTGTGTATACTAGAGTGTCAATATAACTTATTATTGGTTCGAGTTTCTGCAGACTTAACATTTTTTTAAACTATCAAACGTATACCTGCCAACTTTTTTTACGCCAATGCGTGAGACATTCACCGCCGCCGGTACTGGGCAAAATTTTCTCCGATTTCGATCTTGAGGAGCAAAAAAATAATAAAATGATTAAAAGCAATAACGTATCTGCCCATTTTTTCCGCGTTTCAGTCCAAATTATCACCTCTTTGAGGACGTTTTTACCGATTGCTCTATATTGTCTCATCTGTAAGAAAAAGTATTTGCAATGTCTGCATGGCTGTCTATGCGCGAGACGTCCAAAATAGGTTCCAATACGCGAGACCCGCATTATGCGCGAAAGTTGGCAGGTATACAAACGATATCACAATTGAACTTTGCTTAGACTTGCTCGCAAACTTTATTCGATTTTAAAATTTGCGAGCAAATCTAAGCAAAGTTTAATTGTGATACCGTTTGTATACCTGCCAACTGTCGCGCATAATGCGTGGGTATTGGGACCTATTTTGGACGTCTCGCGCATAGACAGTCATGCAAACATTGCAAATTGACCGATATCTCAGTCAGCATAACTTGCAATTCGACCGTAAACTTGATCAGGGTTTTTCAATTTTTCAATACGATTTTTTTAGTCCATCGTCAATAAGTTTAAGTTACTTAATCAGATGTGTACTTATCTCCTAGTTGGAGCTAAAAAATGCACATGGTACTGTAATCTTGATCTGGATATGTGTTGAATCAAACTCCCTGCATTGTCAATTGATTTTGTAAAATGCGAGTTCTCACCACTAAATGGGTCTCATGGTAGGAAAATGCAAGAATGAGTTATAAAATGTCTTCTGATAGAGCACAATATAAGCTGTAATCTACACTTTCAATGACATTCATTTAATAAGTACAGATTCCAAGATATGGAAACACGGTTTTAAGAAAATCATCCGTTGAACAGTCGAAAAATAAACCATTAAAAGACTATAAATCTCAGAAAATGTGCATGAAAATAGATACTTTCCTACATGAAAACGACCTAAAAAGTTACAAGTATATTATAATAAAATGCACTCATATGGATTAAAACTAAATTATCTCAATTTTATCTCACCTGTACGATGCGACTCGTTTAGTGGCGAGACCTCAGAAATAGGTTAAACGAGCCTAATTAGGCCTACTTCGTTTTGAATATAAATTGTATAATAGGTTGTCAGGGGCGGATTTTCTTTTCGGAAAGTAAAATATATCCATAATATTAACATCGTCTATAAAAGGAAAATATTCAGGAAGCATAAGTCAAGAATTTATCCTTTAACACGCCCCTGAGGCCATTTCTGGACATCTAAAGACCAACATTTCCCGGGGAGCATCCCCGGACCTCACTCAAACTTCGACTCCCTTGCGGTCCCCTTTTTCAAAAGACTGCATCCGCCCGTGGCTGTAGAGACTTGAACACGAATCCTGTTGCAACACACTCTCCCTTTGGAAACAAAAGCAATAACTGTAATTTCGGTTTATAGTCGGAGCTAATACAGTAGTGAGGTTTTGCAAACTCACGAAATATGAAAACGGATACGTAACGCTTCCATTTGTTGAAGTTGCTAAATGTGTTTAAAAAATATATCGCATTTTCTAACTACGAATTGTTGATCGTCGTAAAATACCGACAAACTGTTATAGATATTCACTGTGTTCAATTCAAACGTTACAAGAATTTATGACGTATCCGTTTTCGTTTTTTATTTCGTAAAGTTGCGAAACCTCACTTTCGCAAATTTACGAACGATAACAAAAACGAATACGTAACACTTGCATTTCTTAAAATTGCTAAATGTGTTAAAAATATGTCAAATTTTCTACCTACGTATCGTTGATGATCGTCCTAAAATACTGATCAACTATGACAGAAATTCAGGGGGTTCCATTCAAACGTTACAAGAATTTATGACGTAACCGTTTTCGTTTTTCGTGAAGTTGCGAAACCTCGCTAATAAGCAACAGAAACGCAATAAATAAATCAAGAAGCAGTTTGTCTAACATTATCGATTTATACAAAACTCATTTCAAAATGAAATAAATATATATTTACAACCGTTATAATTCGGTTTTGAAAACCACACCCAATTGCACTCATCCAGTTGCACCGTCTATGACAGCGCAAGTATGCACAGTCGATATACAAAAAATACAGAAAATATGTATTACATAATATGCAGATTCAACGTAGTCATTACATATATTCCAAATTAAAAATACAAAGTACTTTTTAAAATTTTAATTCAAGAAATATGTTTATAACTCAGTATTCCTAGAAATCTATTTTGAGTGCAAGGTAATTCTCTATCACTTATAAATGCATCTTGGATTCAAGGTGGATAGAAACCTTCGGTAGACCGATTCAAAATAATTCAATTATTTTTGTAACACAACTTTGACAATTCGGTATTTTGGTGAAGTTCAACTGGCAGACCCAGGAAAACACCCCACCCCCTAATATTCTGTGGATACTGCTAAATTCAGTGAAGCTGCCAATGGGAAAGCTTAATGTATTCGAATTATCCCTTTTGATAAGAGTACCCTTTGAAAAAAATATCTCTGTTGACATGGTAGATAATGGTGTTGACAGGGTAGATGTCAGTAGTTAACAGAGTTAACACCGTTAAATAACTAACATACACCAACCTTGCTACCTATGTATATTATCCCATTATAATCGAGACCCATAAATCTCTCAATTAACTTCTCAAGGAAGCCTACCATGGATATGGTCAACAATATCATACAATAGGAAAATACAGCCATTAAAAGATCTTTAGACTAATTAGATCCGATACCATGACAATAAATTACTTATTGAGCTTGAGGTATCAATAACATCAACAAATGTACTACCTATTTACTAGGTAGTGTAGTTCTCTGTGGTTCTAGGTAGATCTTCCTAGTAATTTAACATGGTAGACCCACCTTGTTTGAGGGTGTTATTTATTTCAACGGGTAGAATATTCATTACTAAACAAAAGGATGACAATTATTTTGCCAGATTTTTGAACAGGTTGGTGCGAAAACGTTACCAACATTAGCATGTTTGGGCATGTTCTGGTCAGTTAGAACATATTTTGTTGGATTTTGTTGTTTAGTTTGACTGATAATTAAAATAAACGAAATTAAATCTTTTGCCTGTAAATCGCTTTTAAATTGGTCTTATTTTAAAAAATAAATAGGTTTAAAAGATGCCTTTCTGTATAATGTATATGATAAAAATGAAGATTTAAATGCATATGATTGATATTCTAATAATTGCGAATTAAACTTCGAAATAAATACAATTCACAGCATTGACGTAAAACCAAAACATTTTCCAACTGACCACTACATCGGTCAATAGGCATAAGTGCAAGCCCATTGATCTTTCTGGAAATTTGACTGCAGGTAATAAATAATCAAATTTTAGGCTTTCGCTATGAATCTGATTTTTCTTGTGCCATGTTTAGGAATAATAACTTGGCCATTGACAGGCCTAGGTAAGTAAATATTTTCTTATTTTCGACAAAAAGCAAAACAACAAATGCAAAACAAAATAAATATATCCACCCAAGATGCCTACTAGTGGTATTAATGTTCTATGTAAAGACGTTTTTTTTATTCAAAACAAATAATTTGTTTATCAATTGGGGGGGGGAGGTGCTGTGGGAACAGTTTGCTCTTTCCAGGATAAACCGGATAAAATAAATAAAAAGCAACAAAAATAAATTGATTCAATCTTGGAAAACATTTCTTTACACTTTCAATAATGTAATTTAGAACGCTGTACAACTAGTACGACCAGTACTCAATACCATCTGTATTGGCTTTGTATATTGGTGTTTAAGGTGCTTGCCTACCAATTACAAGGTCCTAGGTTCAATCCATCCCAAACGTTGACTATTCCCACAACTGTAATGAAATGCCACTGGCTAAGCCTCCCAACGAGTCTTATTTTAAAACATGAGCATTGCCGTAACAACCTATGGGGCAACCGTGGGCAGGTTTCCTGGTTCTCAAAAAAAAGGGAAAAGGGGAAGAGGGAAAAGAGAGAAAAACAATTTTCACTAGAAATCGTATCTATATAATCACCTCAAAAAGGCAATTTATATGATGGAGAATGCATCTATGCACACACCTATTTTCAAAATTTGTTGTTCTCTATCCATACCACCTCTCCACCCCCCTCACCCAACCTCGCGGGCTCGTGGGTCACTGTAAATGTCATAACATTGTCTCAGTAGTTTTAGATGCCTGGTTACGGCCATGATGAGTATATCCATCAATTGTAATTGGCAAGATGAGTGAAAAAAATAAAAGGCATACATTAATAGTATTACATTTGTTGAGAGAAAAATACAATATTTAAAAAAACATCTAAATGCATTTAGTTAAAAAGACATACAGATGGACAAAGGCAAATGTGGAAGGCAGAACAAAATAATTCTTGGAAAAATTACAATCTCACTCTAACATAATTTTATGATAAAAATCCCAGATGTTCTTTGAAATTCAGCTATTACTACAATTTCGGTCTTCCGCAGTACTTAAATTTGGTTGTTGTGTGTTAGTAGTGCAAATGTTTTCTATAGTTTCTAAACTTGTCTATTTAGTGAAAGGTAATTGCTGTACTATTTCTGTGGTGCTCCATTTGTTTAGATAGCTGACACTGGTGGCGCTATCCAAAGATCAACAACAGACCAAGAATATATAATCTTGGAGCTGTTTTAACATTATACCATGGTATACTGTACACAGAACTCCAAGAAATGAGACACCTCATTATGTTTTGATACAATATTTCGACATCAGTTATGTCATCATCATGGAATAGCACATTAAGTCTTCAATTTATGAACCGATTAAAGGGGCATTCCTTCCAAAATATACATAAACTATTATTTTTGGAAATTTACCTGTTTATTATTTCTATAAAATTTGTTACAGTTATTAGTACCTGTATACTTTTTAAATTTTATTTTTGAGTAAAAAAGATAATTATAAAGCTCTTTTAGGCTTATTCATCCACGCTTTTTTTTAGAATCCACCCAAAAAATAAAATTCCATACTTATTTTGCATTTTTAATGTTTTGAACATAATGAACGGGCCTGTAAGTAAGTAAGGACTTGTGACAAGTTTAGTATAAGTATTCTGTAGTCGCACATGATACAACAGACCTTGTTAACATAAAACATTCCCATGTATACAAAATGATGGCTTATTATACTGAGGTAGATCACAAAACTACTGATGTCAATGCACTCTTGGGCAGGTAAAGCCAAGTTTCAATAAAACTGCTAAGCCACCGCTACTTGCTGTCTTTGACTTCTTGATTGGTAAACCTCTCAAATAAATCAAACTCAACAGAATGAGCAAATAAGTCACTGGTTAAAATTTCTTATTGCTGGTGTGAGCTTACAGTGGCAGATCCAGGAACATTTGAACAGAGGGGTCCATAAATGAATATTTCTGACCAAATAGGCCAGGACATCGAGACGGGTTTCATCCGGCTCTGAAATTTATCACACCAATTTCTTACACTTAAATATAGGACAGATTCCAGGTATGTGTTATACAGGCCGTTTAGAGAGTTTTTCCAAGAAAATCCCATTTTTCTGAGTTACAAAATAAATTTCAGAGCCGGATGGTACCCATCTTGATCTCCTCCTGGCCTAAGAGTGTGTGTGTTCTATTTGTTGATTATGAAAAGCAAAAAAATTATTTCCCTTATTTTGCCACAGGCTCATGCTAGTAATTACAGTATAGTGTTTATGATAATTTTGTTTCAAAGCTGAAGAGGGGTCAGTACCCCACCCCCCCAACATCCTTAAATCTGTCACTGCTTATGTAATGCTTTGTGTCTGAACATTGCGAGTCTTTACACTATGGATAAGATTACACCTTGTGTTAACTACACCAACATTATTTAACCTGTCTGAATGCACCCTTAAAAGGTGTATTCATTTCAGAGAATTGAGGTGTTAATAGTCCTGCCTGTTTGATAGCCTAAGATGACATTAAGGAAATAATGTGTACATAGCTTCCTGTTATGATCCTGTTTTCCAGTAGAAAACAACAGCTCTTGACAAAATTAAGTCTGTCCAAGGCCAATCATTTGGTAAACTTCTTTATCCCAATCGTTGCAATGCTACCTTTTCATTGAATTCTTCCTTACATGGTTATGTGTACTATTATTGCGTCGTTTATTAATGTTCTCTTCATGTTCCACAACTGCTTTCTGAAACTTTATCAGCATTTCTATGAGCCGTCTTTTCTTGAATCGACCAGCTTCTCGAATAATGTTATTGATAAATAGGTATTTGGTATCAAGGTCCCCTTGCATGTTATTTAAATTTTCAAATATTTTGCTATAATCTGAAAAAGAGAACAATAATTTATAATAATGGAAAAGAATCAACTGGAGAGGCACAGTAGCTTGTTGGTTAACATGTTGACTGCCAGCGACGAGTATAATCACCAACCCGGTGTTGCTGTGTGCGCCAGTGACGAGTATACTCGTCAAAAACAGTGTACCTTTATAACGTTGCTCACAACACATGTGTACATCATAAACTTACAGTCTTTTCAGGGGTAGTTCAGGGAAGATACACCTAGACGATAATGTTGAAATAACTTCCGTTTATTGGTTGTGATTTATTGCAGGCAGTAAAAAAGATTACAAAGTGTGGTGGTGCCCTTTGAACATAACATTAGGTTCTTTCCCAGGACTTAACAGCGACATTGCATAACCATCATGAGACTTGGTTTAGAATGCATGGCGTAGATCTAATTCTTTAATTGTTGAGAAAACTTGCTGTTGGTATGTGACACTGAATTAAAAAAAAAATAATAAATGAGCCAACACTTGCTGTTGGATGTGACACAGAATTAATAAAAAGAAAATATATGAGCCAACACAACTTGATTACATTCCACAACAAATTATTTGCATAAATTTATTTTCTTTTTTTTATTCGACGTCATATCCAACAGTAAATTTTCATGCCACTTACAGTTTGGAAACTATGTTTTACTTATTCTTTGCAGCAGTTGTGTTTCAGTCTTCCAATCGTGAGGTTGGGGTGTTCAAGGCTCACACTTATCGATTGTGTTCTTACAGTCTGACAGGTGTCATAATGGCAGTGTTAAGTTATTTGAGACATTCTGAGCATTATGAATTTGTTTGATATCAATTGGACACAAAGCTTAAACTTAACGTATGGATGCATGGCTTAGAGAGTCCTTGCCAGCTGACTTATCCACTAACAAAAATAACAAGTTTGTACATACCTCGTCCTGGTTTACGTATTTCCTTAATTATCGCCATCTTTACAGTTTTATTGGCTTCATTGATGGCAGCCCGACTTATCGTGGACTTTGGTTCCCCAAACTTCCTTCCATGGTCAACATTGTTCACTGGCCTCCGCTGCGTGTTGTTATTAACAACTGGCTCAGTATGATTAAATGTAGTAATGTCTTTGTTATCTTCTAATAATTGAATTGTCTCAAGTGCATTATTTGTGGAGAATGCTGGGCGGGGTTCTGGTTTGATTAGGATCACGTCAGGTGGTTTGTCATCTGCTATAGGTGGGGGTTTACCTAGAAGTATAAATAAATGAAAAATTATAAATTAACAAAATTTTCAGTCTTAACATATTTATATATATTTATTACAAATTTCACATCACAACTTCTTGGTAGGAATTATCTTTGAGGTGCCACTGTCTTGGTGATGGTCTCCAAGCACTCAGCTGTCTGTGGCAGGGCAAATATATACCTTGCTCTTTTGTATACACCACCTCCCACAAATTAAGAGATTGAATAGCGACATAGTAGAGGTTCTCTATGGATTTTGCATTTTAAAAATTTTAGTTAAAAAAGTCGACTGTGTTTTTCAAATCAAAATGTTTGGCTTAGGCAATGCACAGATACTTATGTTTCAGACCTAATACAGAATTGCCCCAAATCTGTGATTATTGCTTTTTATTAGGTTTTAAGTATCCATTCAAATTTATCGTCATAATTACGATTTGTAAGGTTCATACTTCAATTCATCAACCATCAACAAAATGACATGATTAACGTGTAGTTGTCTAATTAAATCTGTTGAGTCAACCAATCAAGTGGTTATCATTTTGGTACCGAAAATGTGGCATGAGGGGCCCTGTGACAAAAAAGTATATTTATTCTACTGTCAAGCCTAGTTTTCACAGACTAAGGTTAACCTGAAAACTTATTTAGGCATAACTAGACTGATATAAACAATACAAATTGCAATGACAGATGAGGGCTGTTTGATGACTAAAAACAATATGTTTGGGCAGTGAGTTATGGTTGGTTAGCTAATCATATGTGAATGAAATGAAACAAGACAACAAAATGATAATAATGCCCTAAAAGTTATGGTAGGAAAGCATGTTTCATTGTCTTCTTTGTCAAGATGATGAATCAAACATAAGTAAAGCCATTTTGAACCAAGACTAGCCTAATAGCAAATTAATGAAGTTAAAAAATATACCTTGGCTGTTCTGGTCAACTTGAGGCTTCTTCTCTCGCCGCTGTACCAATTCAGAGTAGGGTTTCCTAAGTATACCGCCTTGAACATTACCCAACATTGCTGGTGAGTTAGGTCGACGGCTGGGTGGTGAAGGCGTTGATGGACGCATTCGTTTCACTCCTGGTGAAGGTGGGGGAGTGTCAATCGACCGCTTGTTTCTCTGTTGTGGTGCTGTCAATGTGTCATTGAGGTCAGCTTCATCGACCATCATTTTCTAAGAAAAATTAAATACATTTTTTAATTCTGTTTAAAAAAAACTGTCAACAACACAAAACTTAATTTGTAAGGTTATTTCTTTAGGCTTTATTTTTAGTTGTGGCTTGCAGGGGCGGATTTTAGGGGGAGGGGCTGGGCCGGCTCCAGCCCTCCTTTTGGATAGTAAAATATATCAATATTATTAACAGTATCCATAAAGTGAAAATATTCAGCAAGAATTGATTCCTTCACACAACCTGAAGCCATTTCCGGAGATCTAAAGACCAACATTTCCGGACCCCCTAAAACTTTGACTCTCTACGATCCCTCTTCCGGCCCCCTATTCCAAAAGTCTGCATCCTCCCCTGGCTTGAAATGCTGTACCACATAATTGATGGAAGAAAAATCAAGTGTATTATAGTAATACTCTACTTACTCCATACATGATTGCATTATAATATGCGATTAAAGCAGCTTTTTTCATTTAAAAATCAAAATTTATTGCTAGTTTCAAAACTAATTTTTCAGCTAAAACATTATGATCTTGCCATGTTATTGTGCTGGAAGATATGAGAGGGAATAAAGAAGTCAGCATACCAATTAGGTATTTTTCAGGACCCTAATCATCTTGCTTGGATTAATTTGATTAACATATAATGATTGAGTTAGGAGGCGTCAAGTTCAATACGATTAAAGTTTCTCTGGCTGTACACTAAATTAACCTCATGCATTATAGTTGAAGGCCTAAGTAAGTCATTTTACTAGTTCATGAATGTCTCAATACGCATCTTTATCAATGCTCATAATGTTAAAATAATACTTGGTGGTTGTAAATCTTAAAAGCCTATTCCTTCCAAAATTCTATGTTGTCAACAAAAAAATAAAATATTCTAGATGTTACTATTTTGCATTCAAATTCATAAGTATAGTACTGATCAGACTTGTTTATACTTGTAAATACTGTATATTACTTTAAACAAAAATAAAAAAATGCAAAAGAATTATATAATTTGATTTTTTCGGTGGATCATATAAAATAATGTGGATGAATAAGCCTGAAAGAGTTTGATAATGAAATAAAATCAAATCAAATGATGAAATCAAATCAGACAATTATTAGTTTTTTTTCTAATCAAGAAAAGAATTATATAAATACACAGGTATTGAACTAAACATGTTTATTATTTTAGAAATAATACCACATACATTCCAAAAGAAACTTAATTTTGATTTTGGAAAGAATGCCCATTCAAATATATGTTCCAAGATTCAATATGTTATTTGGTCAAATACACTTTGCAGTGTTTTCACCAATAAAAAAAAACCTTGTTCAACATAACATTTAGTTGGTATATTCAGAAAGAAAATATATGCTTTGAATGTGTTGTTTAAAATATGAATATTTGAAAAGTTGTAGATGGTAAAAAGAGAAAATAGATATTTTTTATCAAGATAATAATTTTGAATAAGCTTGAAAATCTTGTTTGAAACACTGAATAGTTGTAGATTCCAAAAGGGGAATCCCCTTTTTCATCAAGATAGTACTGTATTAATTTGGAGTGTAATGCAAAGAGTACTTAAGAGTGTTGTTGAAAATAAGCCTACAACATGTTTTCACTTTGAGCTGGTAAAATCTTTCTTGAGACTTTGAGTAGTCATTTTTTAAGTAACAAAATATACTATGTATACTTGATAACAAAAAAAAAAACATTTGTAATATTATTATTCAACATTTTTAATAGGTGGAACATCATTCTACATTAATTTATCATCATAGATCTTTTAGTAAGGTGTAATTCGTTCATTCATTCATTCATTATTTCGGGAAAGAGAAACAATAGACACAAATTATTTAAATATAGGCCTACAAAAGATTACAAGAATCATGTGGAGGGCTCCCAGACCAGTGAAAAGACTAGGCCTACGTATAAAGTAGGTCAGACCATTTCAGCTGTTTAGTTGGCTCATTTATATTACTCATCGTTTTTTTACTAGTTGTATATGTATTATACGGATAAGAAATTTCTAAATAAAAAGATAAATGAATTATGATGAATAGGCCTAATAAATACATTTGTGAAGATTATCAGCCATCCACGAAGTACATATAGAAAAGTAAAAACTATAAATCTGATCCCCGGAAGTTCTCTACCTGTGTCAATCGTCTTCATAGGTCAACGCACTTTTGCCGCCAAATGACCAGTCTGCCTGATGATGTGTCCGGTATAAGACATGAAGTCACTTGTAAATATTTAGTCCAGACGATCAGATTTATGGTTTTTACTTTTCTATAGGCCTAATAAACTTAGTAAATTTAAAATTTCAGTTTACCCTAGAACATCGTGTACTGCTTCTTTGTCTGTTCTGTAAAGTGTAATATTTTTGGATCTCATTGAAAACAAATGTGTTCAAATTTCACCGGCTAGCCTCAGATAATATTTTTTTTATTTATATTTTCAAAAGCAATACAAAGATTCAAACTACCTATACAGTGGTGTATTTTAGGGGGGTTCTGAGGTGTTTGAGCACCTCCTTCAGTAAAATTAGGAAAGAAATTTGAAAATCTGGACCTTGAGCACCCTCCCCCCCCCCCCCAAGTGGAATT
>JAOTQE010130664.1:1690-12122 GCA_025631205.1 Nesometra sesokonis
GAGTATGGTAGGATCCAGGTACCAAATTGAACTACAGGAAAAAGAAAGAAAGCATTACATACAGCCATTGCTAATAATGAAACGGTGGTGAGTATGGTAGGATCCAGGTACCAAATTGAACTACAGGAAAAAGAAAGAAAGCATTACATACAGCCATTGCTAATAAAGAAACAGTGGTCAGAATGGTGGGATCTAGGTACCAAATTGAACTATGGTAAAAAGAAAGAAAACATTACTAATACTGTAATGAAACAATGGTGAGAATGGTAGGATCCAGGTACCAAATTGCAGGGCTCGAATTTAACCAAGGCACCAAGGCCTCCCAGTTGGCTTCAGTGCCTTAAAACATTGAAATTCATTAAGGCCACTTTGGCCTTGGTGCCCCCTATTCTCAGTAATACTTAAGATACAATTTGTACAAAATGGCCTCTAGTGCCCTGTTTACTGTATATGCTATCTGTACACTTCAAAATCGGGCAAAAATGGCCTTGCCCCTACAAAGCTTAATTCCAGGCCTAAAATTGAACTATGGCAAAAAGAAAATAATGAAAAGGTGAAGAGTTCTCTCATTCATAGGCAAGCATCATGGTAAACATTTAAGTTAATCATAGTTGGGGGTTATGTGGGATACTTTAAATAATTAGGAGACATTTAAAGGCTTTAAATAGCAGTCGGAGACTATAAAATAACATTTTTTTGGTGGAAGATGTTTCAAGTGTTATGGCCAACAGCCAAGCATCAAGGAGGGAGTCTCAAGCATCATAGAAGATGTTCCAAGCATTATGACTAACTCTAAGCCATCATGTGGGCAGTTCCAAGCATCATGAAAGTTGTTCCAAGCATCATGACTAACTCTAAGCCATCATGTGGTAATTCCAAGCATCATGGAAGATGCTGAATGTCAAGCATCATGGTGAAAGTCCCAATCATCATGGTACCATGATGATTGAAGGGCCTGGGGAGAATACTACGGTGGTACTGGTAGGTTGAAGGTACCAATTGAAATAGCAAAAACAAAAGAATTAAGAACTAAAGGTAAGGTACTACAGTTTTGAAAGGAAATGTTATTTATAAACCAGGTAGCACTACTAGCATAGCTGGCAACTTGAAAAAAGAATCCAGGAGTATGCGAAAGAGGCTGTACCATCTTTGTCCGGGGTGGACATTTTCCCGGTCTTACATTTGAAAAGCAAATAATATTTTGCCTATTTTTGCAGCTATTTTCTGTTAAAATTTTCGGATACTTGTCTATACTATATTAAATTTTTGGGAAAGATTTTTAGAGGGGACACATGTCATATAATGCACATGTACCCAAATTTGTTCCTGGTCCCATAAATATATGACAAAATTCTCTCTGATGGTATTCAAACTGGCGACCTCTGTCTCTAGCGTGCATGCCATTGTTGCATGCATGAGGGATATGTGTCGCTTGTCGAAGTTTCCAATACAGTGCACTGTGAAAGGAGCGGTGACGTGCTGCAGTGATTGATGTTTACAAAGTTTGTTATTGTTATTTTTCAGAATTCAACATATGGATTAATTTAGACTGATTTGGCACATAATTACATTTGATTTTTCAACGTTATATTCGTTTTATTCGACTTTGATTTATTCGACATAGAGTAAATAATAACCATTGCAAGTAACAAAGTGGCATGGAAATAAAATCGACTTGGTCGAATATTCGACGTAGGCATAGTCGACTTAAGCGAGTTTGACTGTATACAACTCTGTACTTACAAAAATAGGGCACTAACACATCCTGCCATAATGACTGGGTACGAATCTTGCTCCCACTTCATCCATCTATCCACATGCAGTAAAATAAAACGCCAATCATGCAACATACCTTCAACTGTTGCTATCTCATTATCCTGCAAAATTTTTAAAGAAAAAGCATTTAATTAACTATCAACTAGAAATACTCTTTTATGCTCTCGCTAAAAGCTAGCCTGTCTCACAGGCCTTACGGTCTGGTTTATTCACTTTATTGCTTGATTCTGTTTAAGACACTATAGTTTAACCGTAAGGCCTGTTAAAACGATTCAAGCATGACGATTCCCATAAAAGAAATGACATATTTTGTCACTCCGTATTTGGCATGTGGGCGGTTCGAAATACGTTACCTACTGTCGACCAACCAAAATGCTTCCTTTCCGAGTGAACGATCTAAAAGCCTAAGCACCATTTGAGAGACTACAAAACAATAAATTATACCTAAAAAGTATTATCACTAATGTAATTTTGAATTAATTTTGTCCTATTCTAATAAAAAAAACTCGGTTCTTATTTCTTGTGCAGTTGCAATCGTCCATCATGTCGCCTAGGCCTAGGGATTTGTTTTTCCATAGGTAGACCCAAATACATCCGCGCATGAAGGCCTTCGGAGGTAACGCCAAACTTTGATGAGAGAAAGTGATGCAATGTTATCACGTGACTTTCGAATTCAATCAAGTGTGACAATTTACACCCGTCTGGCTGGTGTAAATCGTCACGCTTGAATCGTTTTAACAGGCCTTACAGCTAAAAACTAAAAATAAGTGAGTATGGGACGTCAATAGCGCCTTAAACGGATCTAGCAATAAAAATGAATAAACCCGACTGTAAGGCCTGTGAGATAGGCTATGTAAAAGCATGCAATAGCCTCCCCAATGTGTACAGTACATTATTAAAAAGATTCATACACTTTGACAGTTTGAAAAATCTGACACTATACCAACTGGCCAGTGTTCTCCCAATTGAAAAATTCATATTGGTAAATTGTCCAAAACCATGACTTGTCAGGCATGGCTTTTGGGTTGTCTTTGGCCCTACACCAAATATAAGCTAAGCATTCCTGTATTCTCTGTAATACTAAAGAGTAAAGAGGAACAAAAAATATAAATCAAAATTACATGATAATTATTTTTCATAAACAAAATTTTTACTGGTAAATTGTGTAATTTTTACTGAAAAAAAAAAAAAACCATTCTCGGGAGAACAGTGCTGGCCAACTGAAACAATCGGCATCTGACAGAATTTGTAAAAGGAAAGATTTTTATCGGACAATTTGGCTAATCATTTTAAAGCTAGATTAACCAAACTGCTAACGAAATATTTCTTCCAGCTTAACCACTGCACAAAAATCATGGGACATCACTTCTACCATTAACCATCCCAACACATCTGTATCATAGAGCATGTACTGCAGTGATATTCATGACACATCACATCTGTTTAACATCATTTAATTCATAAGACCTTTTCCACCTGTCAGGAAACATTAACCCATAACATTATGACAACGAATTAAGCTGGTATAATAGCTATCAGCATTAGTAAGAGCAGAAGAACTAGGTTATGTAAATTGTAACACCCGAGTGCTGGCAATCTGTGAATAGATATCATCATTGCCGGAGATGAAAAAAGTGATAAAAAAAAAACACAAGTTAACCAATATGAAAATCAATTATTTTCATCAGAAGAATAACCTTACTTAATAAATAATTTTCTTTTATGTGAATTTTGCCATTTTCTCCTTAGTATCAACAGTAAGTTGAATTTGGTGGGGAAAAGCTGATAATCTACTTGCCCTGTTGACCAGAGAGAACAAAATCCTAATATGGGACTCTGCATTATAGAAGTACAGTATGAAGAAGCAGATTTTGTTTTAACAGCGTACAACGTACTAGGTTTGGGTAATACATTTAAATAGGCTAGTATACCTCTTGAAACCCAGTCAGTAGGCCTATGAGCCAAAAATGCGTTTCTTTGTTAAGTTCAATACTGAATTTGAAATGTGACAGGCAGGCGTTTTGACTCCTGATGATAAACGCCAAAATTTTCTATAATTATTTTACAATGATTTGTAATCACTGTATAATCTGGACTGCCATTCCATTTTGTTCTTTTCTTCTTTTTATCTATCGTTTACTTTATTTGTATTTTTGAATTCTAATATTAATGATAATATTTTAATAATTTAATATTTAATTTAACACTACTATCACTACCACACATAGCCTAAATAAAAAATGCCTTAACTGTGAAATATTTTAATTATGATTAATAATAGGCCTGTAGTATACAATATTCCACTATCTTTAACATTTTTCAATCTATGTATCCACTCAAGTTTAGTCTGGTCTCAGGTCCACTCTTTGCCACCATTAGATAGACTGTCTTCATCTTCTATGAATTGATGTCTTGTCGTGGAGCCGTGGAATGCTATTGTCCAGACCCAGTACCGTTTGTTTATCGTTCGGGAAATCCATTGCGCTTTTTTTCTCTGTTTGTACTGATCTAATTTCATCTCACAAAAACCGACTGATGTCACAGTAGTAACAACTGTATGGTACTGTAGATCATTTGTAGATCATTTCAAAATATTTTATGGTCTTGTACAGTAGCTGAAAAAAGTTATTCCACAACTCAAGTCTTCTTTTTCATTGCTAGCTTGTCGGTTATAAAAATTATGGCTATATGTATAAGATTTAGATTCATTGTAAAAAAGATTTATCTTTAATGTCGACTCCTCGGGTAACTACCTTGAAAGTTCTCATGAAGTTGCCTCTAAGACTCCTTTACAGTGCAGAGGCGGGCCGAGCCCAGGCTGAGCCCGGCCTAAATTGTGGTACACAGCCAAAAGCTTAAAACCTTTCAATATTTTGACCCTGTTTACAGTGCAGGGCCGGGCTGAGCCTGGTCGTGGTGTCGTAGTGGAAATTATTTGGAGGCGCTCTGGGATCACAGTGCAGAAGTACTGTACGGTACTGGTGCGGCGCGGGCTTTTTGCAGTAATTCCTAAATACACATTTAATTTTGAATCGCCACAGTCTGTATACACCGCGTGGTTCATCTATTTCTATGCTCAAGAACACATGAGTATTGGAGATGATGGCTACGCGTGGTTTTGGAAGGGCTGCCACTCAAGTTAAGAACAAAATAAAGAAGTTAGGGGAGAGTTTTCGATACCATATTCAATTTGGTACCATATTTGGCCCAGATTGCGTATACTGTAAGAAAAAGGCCGGGCAAAGCCGCGGCCAAGCAGGGCCAAGGTCTTCTGAGCATTTACAGTGACAATTAGGCCATGCTTGGCCCGGGCTCATCCCAGCCTCAGCCGTCGCTGTGAACAGGGTCATAGTTTTCTTAATTGTAGGCAATCTCAGAATTGCTTTCATTAAGTAAGAGAAGTATTAAGAAATTTAACTATGTAAATTGTAACACTATACTCCCGCTACGGTAAATGTTTTCATAGCCAAAATGGCTAAAGGTTGCCAATTTATTTTAGCCAAATTATAAATTTTTTAAACCTTATATAAATGGCTGCAAAATGGACAGTTTTTTGGGATTTTTATTTAGCCAATTTTACTAAAGATGTTATACAGTACCTGCCAATTTTTTTTAGCTCCAATGCGCGAGACAAACTTCGGCCACATCTTCTCCCATTTTTATCTGACAAGCGTGCGTGGGAAATTGTATTGAAACGACTGTTTATGAGTGAGAATTCGGCTGATGCATGAGAAAAACTTATTTATGCGTGAGACGTCAAAAATAGGCTCCAATGCGTGAGACTCGCGCATAATGCGTGAGACTTGGCAGGTATAAGATGTTATTTGCGACATTGGCGACTTGGCCAATGGTTAGAGTGAGCACAATAACACCTAGACTTGCTCCAAGTCTGTATATTATATTTATTTTAAGTGTTTAATGAAGTGCGCCGCCAACGGATGATAAAGTTTTAGTGGTGTGAGGTTTGTCGTTAATATACAGACTTATACAATAGTGAATGATCGTGAGTTGAGAATGGAAAGTACCAGGCAACATGACGTAATGATTAATGTTCCGTATTTGGCTAATTAGGCCAGTGAGTCAACCAATCCAAGGTTCTCATTTTTGAACCACGAAAGAAGATATGGAGAGCCTAAGATACATTACAATACAATCATTAGGGCCTACTAGGCCTTGTGTTCGCTCAAAGTAAACCTGAAAACTTATCGTAGGTGTAACTAGATAGGCCCTAGGCCTACTACTACAATATTAGAGAACTAGGCTAGGCTAGATAACCACAAACAATATTTTTTAGCAGTCGACCGCTGGTGGGAAAAGGCCTACACTTATGAATATTCCGCCAATTGTCAAACATGCATATTCAACATATTTCGAGTGGATTAGCCAATCACAAGCAACTGAAACCAGGCAAGCGGATAATTATATGTCCATGAAATCGTGGTGGGAAATCAAGTGACATTTAAGAAATTGCCAAGACGGTGATTTAAACATCAGAAAGGTATGATGATCCACCTGCTATGGAACGCAATGGGTGCCTTTTAATCATCTTTCAGGAATTAAACTGAATCACCGTCTTGAACCAAGACTAAGTAATACCCAACTGTTGGCAGTCTATGAACTATGAGGATGGTCTCTTAGGGATGACCTAGAAATTTTGAAAGAGAAAAAAATGTTTGGAAATTTATTTTACTATGATAATTTGTTGTATTGAAATTAGAGACTATATGAAAAAGCCTGGGGCTAAAAACTAGAAGCATTAGCCTTTAGTGTAAGCATAAAATAATTTGTTGTAAAATCTGTTACAAAATATCTTTTGAATTTTTTACTTTGTTAGCATTCTGGGGTGCATTTGCATAGGTGGTTTATTAATTTCCTTATTTATTGCATTTTTCAGGTGGCACAAAAGAAGCATGTTAGTTGTTCAAAAAAAACATTATTGTTGTTGACAAAATCTGTTGCTACAATGCTATCATTGAGTAGTGCAAATTAGGCAAAATACATATAGTTGGTGCAGTGGTAGACTTGCCCCTAGCCGCTTGAATCTGGTGATTTTTTAACTATGCAGCGCCACCAACGATCACAATCAGTCTATGCTCTATTAATATGTACAAGCCACTTGTAAAATACTGCTCCAGGTTACCAGGATGATGTAATCTTGCCTCTCCGTATTTGGAAAGTCGGCGGATTGAAATAAACGTTTACTAGTAGAGTCAACCAATCAAAATGCTTCCTTTTCGAATGAACAATTCACAATGTTTGTCATCACTTTATGATGTCTTCCGATTCATGAAAAAGGCGTATCGTAAAATATATAGCATGATCTAATCCAAGAATCAAGAAATTGTATTTGCCTTCAATACAACAAAAGAAATTCTGTGTAGCATTTCAAATTATTTAAAGTATAAAATATTAACATACAATACTCATACAGTTGAACGTACCTCGTGTAAACTCAACCGGCTGGTGTTCTCATAAGGGGCCACCTCCTGTCCTGGGACACTTTTTCAGACCCGAGCTGAGGGTGTCTGATTACGGAAGGTTCAAATGTAGGGAGCCTAAAAATAGGCTAGGGCCTAGGCCTATAAAATAACTATTTTACATTTTTTTAAATTCAAATTGAAAGATGTAATTCTAATATAAAGTTCATTTCATTTAATTGTTTGACATTATTTTATTAGATATATTTATAATTTTTCATATTAATTATGTTTAATGTTTAATTATATATTTTGATTGTCCGTTTTATTATTACTTAGGTCCTATAAAAATATATTACTTTATCATCCTTGCTTGGCTAGAAAAGCGATCAGGCCTATTTTTACAACATTTTGTTGCAAACCCAAGCTGAATTCCTAGAATATATTTTGTTTTTGTTTTTTTTTATTTCCAAATTAGTAATCTTTAGAAGTTTGCTATATAAAATAAAATATATTTTGGCTCTACGAAAAATTACAGGTCACAATATAATTATTTTATTTTAAATTTATCTTAAGCTGTGTATAGAAACACAATGAAAAAACAAACATTTTGGGATATTTTTATTATTCCTAATCTAGTCCTATATATTTAGGTCTGTTTTATTATTATATTTGCCACTATAAAAATGTATTGATTTATCATTCTCGGCTGGAAAATGATTATTTTTTATTATTAATAATTATTTACATTTCTATAACTGACGTTCAAGTTACGTCAGGGATTTGCTCGGGCCTGGCCCTAGTAGTAATAAAAAGTGACTTCTTGAAAGAGAAGAAAACAAATATATTATTCTAACAAAATAACCCAGCCAGAACAATGTACCATGCGAATGCACGTCACCGTGTGAATAAGATCTTATCTTTCACGTCAACATGCGAATAAGCTCTCATATTATTCGCAACGTCACCATGTAAATAAGCTCTTTAATTCGCACATCATCGTGCGAATAGACTCAACCATAAAATAAAAACAAAAATGTACATAAAAAATACCTACTAAAAATTCACAATAGACATACATATGCATGAGAATCCTGGGAAGGACAAACAACTGCAGCACCCAGTCCTAGTAAACATAGCGTAGGCCTAGGCCTAGACACTGGCCTAGCAAGGCCTCTAAGGCATGCTCTAAAGGCCATATTTTTTGGCCTCTCCAAGTCCATGTAGCCAGGCTAGGCTAGGGATATACACTTGCCCTCTATTTAGCTCCATTTATGGCATTGAATTAAACTAAAATTAAACATGGAATTTACCTTATTAATTTCACCGTCCATTTGTCTACCGGTTGCCATATTAGTTTTGATTTTTAATAATCGTTGAAGGCCGAATGCTAACCTAAAATCAAATTAATGTTATTTGTTTTGATAGGAAAAATTTGTTCGTCAAAAATTATTTTGAAATCGTCGTGAATTCACATCAAGTATAGAGGGCGCTATATTAGAAAAACTACCTTGGTATTTTCAATTTAAAAGTTTGGAAAACTACCACTGAAGTACTGTACATAAGTACATGAATTATATTTTTGCTCCTGTTTATTTATATATTTTACTGTCGGTGAGTAAGTGGGGATCTCCTAAGTGGTACCGTATTTGTGTGTAAACAGCATCCAATGCACAGTTTTCATCAAGAACTCTTCAAACTTTGTCATAATATCAACCAAATAACTTCAATCAATCAATCAATCGAATCGATCTATTGATCAAACAATCAATTAAAACATCAATCAATTAAAACATCAATCAATCAATCAATCAATCAATCAAACAATCAATCAATCAATCAATCAGTCAGTCAGTCAAACAATAAATCAATTAAAAATCAATCAATCAATCATCAAAAATCCATAAAATAATTAACATTCCACCATCTATTCATCCGTATCTTAAGTGAGCGTGGATGGATTATATTAATCAATTATTTCACCCATCTCAATTAGAGGCGGAGGTTTGCCGCAACGACAGGAGCGCATGTGTCCGAGGGACTTTCATTTAAAACGAATACCAAAAATTTACACCGATAGGCAGGGCACTCCGACAGGTTGGGCGTCCCATTTTTTAATTTTACAAGGAAAAAAAAACAAATAATTAAATAAAATATGTGATATTGTTATTTTGTTTCAGTTAAAAATGTACGAGGCTCTATTATCGCTTGACAAAATTGCAAAATACGGTGTTGACGTAGGCCTATATGCATGATTTTTAGGCCATTTTTAATTTTTGGGGTCTTGTCTAGACCTTGACAATACCCTACAAAGCAAGTTCGTCCCCGACGAAACCTTCAATCCCCCCGTAGAGCCGCTACTGACCGATGGACAGACCGACTTATTAATTAATCAATAGGATAACCGAAAAGACATTCCAATAGACTATAAAAGAGCGTGCATACCGTATACGGACAGACACAGTCGGACTTACTGACAAGTAAACAATTCATGACTGCTGCTAAATTTAAATCCGATGGGATTATTAATTTATAAATCGATTGATTTACATATTAATAATACCAGCTATTCGGGGGCGGGGGGATGGTGGTAGGAGTAGATTGATCCCATGTGCCGGGGAAAAGCATAAACATTCTATAATTGACCATAAAAATAAAAAATAGGCACATACAAATAGAAAAACAGGCTACATGAACATGGAGAATGGGGACGCAGTGGCGGATCCAGGATCCATCGAAAGGGGTGTCACACTTTCCCACTCCGGGTGGGCGTGGTTGGGAATTTTTTTCTGACGAGCAAAAAAAAAAAGAAAAAGGTAAGCGATTTTGGGCCCGGCGCAATTACCTTTATAGGGGGCGCACGTCGCTTGCGCCCGGCCCCCCCCCCCCCTAAGTCTGCGCCTGGCTCATTTAATATCACGCTGGGGAAATTTTAACGAAATTAATTAAAGTTATGGCGAAGTGCGCCACCGTTAATCCTTGTACTTCCTAAGCCACGAGAATATTATTTAAATTAATTACTACAAGTCAGGACCGGCGGAACGTTTTTGAAAGTGAGGGGGCACAGGGACGGAGCAAGATATTTTCAAACGGGATAGGGGGTATAAACCAGTTCCGTTTTAGTGGGAAGAGCACAGAAAGACTGACTGCGCAAGGAGGTGGGTTGGGAGGGGGAAGATCCCTGTCCCAAGAAAATTTTTGAGAATAATAAACCTCTAGACGCTCAAATAGAGCATCTT
>JAOTQE010130675.1:0-12122 GCA_025631205.1 Nesometra sesokonis
CGTGAAAGACGATTAAAAGGCACCCATTGCGTTCCATAGCAGGTGGATCGTCATACCTTTCTGATGTTTAAATCACCCAAACCTCACACCACTACAACTTTATCATCCGTTGGTGGCGCACTTTATTAAAAAATTAAAATAAATATACAGACTTGGAGCAAGTCTAGATTGATACCAATACACCTTTCTTAACATTTTCCCGGTAATCATATGAAAGGACGATAATGGTGTAGTTCAATCATCTTAAAGGTAATCAAAACATACTTATTATTTTAATTTATTTTGGCGTCGTTGTATTAATTAGCTAAAAAACAATAGAAATATAAGGTAAATTTAACATTTGATGTAAGTATTTGAATAATATAGAAAGATAAGGCGCATTATCTTACCGACAAGATTAGTGATTTCCCAACTTCGAAAGAGAAAATATTCAGCAGTTTCGTTGAAGTGGAAGTAATTGGCATCCATGTTAACACCCTGACATGGAGGCTCCTAAAATCTATAGAAGTAAATATTATATTTAGTTTTTATTACTGATTCTTTGGTAAAAGTACCGTTTTTAAATTTCATTACTGTAATATTCTTGCTTCCAGAAATTGAATAGGGAAGAATTGAATATGATGATGATGATGATTATTATGATTATGATGATGACGATGATGGTGATGATGACGACGACGACGGTGGCGGCGACGACGACGACGATGATGATAATGATGATGATGATGATGATTATGATGATGATGATGATGATGGTGACGATGATGTTCACAATAAGGACGATAATAATCATGATGACGGTTATGATGATGATAACGATAATAATAATAATAATAATAATAATAATAATTATAATTATAATATGATGACAATGATGATGATGATGATAATAATGATGACTGTGATGATGATGGGCCCTACTAATGATCACAAGAAGGACGATAGTGTTTATGATGACGATAATGATGATAATAATTATAAGATAATGATGATGATGATGTTGATGATGATGATATTGGTGATGACGACGAAGACGACGACAGGAATGGAAGACAAGCATGCGATACCAAGGTAACATGATGACGACGACGATGATGATGGTTGGTGGTGGTGATGATGACGACGACGACGATAATGATGATGATAGTGACGATGACGATGCTGCTGTTGATGATGATTATGATGGTGGTGGTGATGATGAACCGTGAGCGTACCATTTTAAGGCAAAGCATCATGAATGGAAAACAAGCATGCGACACCAAGGTAACATGATGACGATGATGATGATGATGATGTTAACCATGAGGACGATAATGATTATGATGACGATTATGATGATGATGATAATAATAATTATAATATGATGACAATGATGGTGATGACGACGACGACGATGATGATGATGTCATTATCACGAAGAAGCGGTTACTAAATTTTGAAATTGTGAATAACGATGGTCCATTGATTATAATGTATGTTAATAATGACGATAATAGTAACTACTGATTAAATTTTATATAAATCTTTACATATACAAACTCATTAACAAAATGTTACCCTTATATCAGCTTATCAATTGCATGCCATATGGAAGGCTGTTAATTATTTAACAGCCTTTCATATACACACGCACACATAACCTACCAACTTAAATATTTTATTTATTATTTTGCAGCCCTAACAACTTAAAATACCATTGCTTTATTATAAACAATCTGTATTACGATAAAAAAATAAGGATATTATCTATATTGAAAGATAATAATATACCTGAACATTTTTGTTTGCTCAAGCCAGCCGGCCAAGCAACAATCGGGAAATCAGGGAAAACTTTTAAAAGGTTGTTAAATTTTAATGGCGAATTACATAAAATTATTTTCAAAAATTGTACGAAATACATAAGGGTATTTCAACAATTTTAAATAAGTTATTATTATTATTATTATATATCATAATTAATCTAGAGATCTACGACTTAAAACAAAATTAAAAACAAAAAATCAAAAAGCTAAAAGCTATACCCGACTGCTTAGATTTTTTTAAAACATGCCTAGGCATAGTAAATTTTGGTGGCCTGAAGCAGGTACGTAAGGTAATTTCCCCCGAAGCGAAACATTTATACACTTTTAGAAGCATGAGTACAATTTAAACACAAGACAGTTCGGCTGTGATAAAGAAACAAAAACTTATCCTCTTTTGTAATTGTTAAGGATAAAAATTATACCTTTTTTCATATTTTTAAAGGGGAGTTCCCTGGAAAAAGTGGGATTCCCTGAAAAATTTGGTGTTGGAGGGGGGGGGGGGAGGGGTAAATTTAGCAGAATGTTTCGTAGTAATATCTATTGGTCATCTAATGGTCATTCCGTCTGTCTGTCCTTTTTGTGGTCTGCTTCCGTTCCGTTTAATATGCTGTTTCTTCAATTTCTAATATTCCAATTGGTTTGGAATTTAGCAGTCAGTTTCTTAGTATTGTCTCTTGATCATCGAATGGTCATTCCGTCTGTCTGTCCTTTTTGTGGTCTGTTTCCATTATGTTTAATATGCTGTTTCTTCAATTTCTAATATTCTAATCGGTTAAATTTTAGCAAACTGTTTCTTAGTAATGTCTGTTGACCATCACATTGGTCGGTTTGTCATTTTTGAGAATAGAGACGCTCTTATTCAAATTGCGGTTTTAATTTTTGATATCAGTTTCCATTAATGCAATACCTTGGTATGATTCCTAGGTAACAGTTTCTTAATGTCTGTTGACCATCCAATTGGTCGGTCTGTAACTTAGTTGGAAAAGGATGCATCATTTTCGAATTTCTTGTCTTGTTTAATTGATACCAGTTTCTATTATTGCAGTAACTGATAGAATACACATGGTATGATCCATAAGTAACGGTTTAGAAAGGGTTTTATGCGTCTGTAAAACTCGTTGCATTCCTTTGATCAATTCTTTTGAATTACAAAAATATAAAAATCAGCTAGCGTTACGGCTACTATTCAATATTTGTTCCGCTGCCTTACTTGCTGACATTGTCACTTTAGGCTACTATGCCTAAGTGTTTTATATTGTGTATGTGATTTGATTATACATTACCGGTAAGGCCTACGTCTTAAAATTATGTTAACGTATTGGGACAAACTCATGACAGGGGCGGATCCAGCAGAGCTGTATAGATGGGTCTCGTTGCCGGATAGAGGGGCCCAGTACCAATGTCGTATTATTTGTAGGGGTCAAGGTTCATCCTTAGACCAATTTTTAATAAAAAAAATGCGTTTCCTGAGTATCTAAGAGAAAAGTTTCACAGATAATTTATTACAAACAGCGAGTGCTTTCAAGTCCAAAGAATATTCTGGGGTGGGGGATGGGTCGCGTCACCCCCCACCACCCCCAACCTTGGATCCGCGCTTGCATGAACATGGAAAACGGCCATGTAATGCAAAATACATTATATATTTAAACGGAACAGCGGAGAAAATTCTATCAAGATTGATAAAATTAATTATCGACTAAAATTAAGTACCGTATCTGCAGACGGTACCGTTTCGGCTTCGCTAGCCTCGGCAGTGCGACTAATGTAGGGTGCAACCAAGATAATATAGTGGGACCAGTTATGCTGTTTTTTTTATTATATTATATATAGGCCTATAGTATATAGTAATCGTAACATTTCTGGTGTTGTGTTGCACTATGGAAAGTGCTTTTACGGACGTGTCTCATGATGATCATAGAATTGTTAATGCAAATTAAAAACTCAGACACGCAGGACTTATATGCTAAAATATCACGTTGTATTTATCATAGTATTTTTCATATAGTACTGCATTATACTAAATTGACATAAATCACGAAAACATTCTGTCTCTTATGCTATCTATGCAAGGAAGATGTTACTATACAGTCCATTTTTTGTCTTTGGTGAGAGTACCCACCTTTCTCATCTTCAGTTTACGTTGCAGTTTTTTTCCTCAAATTTGATTACACCCCGTTAAAAATTTTAATTTACTGTAATAAAATCCGTATAATAGGCCTATTGATAATAAGCACTATACAATGCATGGTCGAATGTTTGTTTTGGGTAGAAATATTAAACGTTAGATAATTAAACGTTGGAGTATTAAAAACGACACAAATATGCCTAATAAATTACCGTAATGTTGCTAGTTTGTTTGGTTTAAAACAATTTAAAAATGTAGTGTTCTAGGGTCATGGTTATCAAAAAAAAGAAAAAAAAATACGGAAGATTCAAAAGGGTAAAACCAAGAGATTGTTACTGAAAGTTAGCAAATACAAATAAACATGTTTTGAGGCATTACTATTAAAGGCACACCTTCCTTCAAATAATACGATGACAATCTTTTATAACATATGCATTTATAACTTCAACCCCTATTAATGGGGCTCTTCCATTAAGGGGACACCTTAAAACGACACGACGGGAAGTATATCTCTTGACACAAAGGCCATCCCCTATTACAAGAAAACTTTATTAAGGGGACACTAGCTCCAATGGTCCCCGTAATAGATGTTCGGTATACATAACTCGGTCGGTAATTTTGTCAAAAAAAATCACTGTCACCAGAACTGTCTCATTGTTTACACCTTTTGAAGCTACCTTTATTGTCAGAGTCCCTGCTACAATAAAGTAAAGAAGCAGTTAGTTTTTCCTGCTATTATAGTACTAGCTAAGATAAAAATCGGTCGACATATGCACTGACATTCTAAAGCTAGGCCTACTACTGGTCGTCTTACCTTATACCAAAAGTTCTCCCTTCAATGTACCAGATTTTTACTACATACTTTTCGTGACGATCAAAAGATCGCAAGAGTAGCGATGAGTCGTCTGACCTACGTAACAATACAATCGTTAGGTTATTGTCCTCAGTGATCTCATGCATATTCATAGATTCTACACTTCAGTAAAAAGATATAATGGGCCAACAAAAGGAGATTCAAAATTGTGTGGAATTACTTAATAATAAAATTCGTTTGCTTACTAAATTATTGACCGCTAAAAAAGTCGAACTGCTTACTGGTACTTAGGACACTAACATTGGATAGAATTTTTCATTGTTAACACAGTACGCATATAAAGCCATACGAAGACTAGTCTTTCTAACATTTTTTGAAGTGTAGGCCCTACTGTCTTCTTTAATGTACACATGAGCTATATAATTGCACACGGGATCATCGTCTTAATGTCTCATCCGAAAAGCAATGCGATATTAACTCATATTTAGATCCTCTCTGACCGAAACACAGAGAAAGTGAATCGGAAACCAAATAAACATCTAAGGTTCAGAAAACACGCAACTACCATCAGTTCAGTCGACTGAGTTAACTACAACTCTACAATATAATTGTGACAATTGTGATAATGGAGTAGCATCGAGACCAGACTAAGCTTAGACTGGAGTAGACACCAGTGGCGGCGCCAGGAATTCCCCGACAGCAGGACAATGCCCCCGACAGGGGGACGGACCCCCGACGGGTTGGACAAGTTTGACGAGCAAAAAAAAAACCACGTTATTTGCCGTGTTTTGCGTGCTTTTTATGCCGTTTTGGTGTTGGGGCTTCGGTCTTCCAATTGTCATTACCCTACAAAGCCCCGACGAAACCTTAAATTTCTGCCCGACGGGGGTGGGGGTGGTGCAAAGGTCTCCCAACGGGGGAGGGGATGTAGCGCCCCTACCCCCCTTCATAGCGGCGCCACTGGTTGATTGATTTAAGTACTCACTTATTTTTTTATGGAACGACAGCCCTAGTATATGCCTATAAAATAAAATAAACTCATTGACATATCTTTCTTCGGAATTCGTGATTTTAAGTGATTTAAACATTGCCAAATTGTTTTTCAAAGTGTTATACAGTAACCAAACGCAAAGGCGCGTAACAATTTGAAGGAAAAACAAGTGCTTCTATCTAGATGAGCTCCGGCTCTATACCATCCCAAAAACCGGTTATCTACAGTATGAAGAAAGGTATATCATCATTATTATTGTAATTGTTTTTTTATTGTTTTGTTTTTGTTATTATTATTATTATTATAAATATTATTATTATAAATATTTATTATTATTATTATTATTATTATTATTATTTACTAAAAATGGACTATATAGAATGCCCTCATGTTTATTTGCTCTGAAATTTGTTTGATATTTTCTTCTTAAATTCAGTCTGTTACTGATTGACCATTAGCCGATTTCCAATTATTACCAAAAAAGATCCATTACTAATGGGCTTGAATTGAACGGACATTCACTTGAGGGGAGGTTACAGAAACTACCATAGACAGAAATTAATAGTATAGATAGGCCTACATATGAATATAAACACATAAGACTACTTAAATAGGTGAAATAGAAGCGCTTGGAGAGCAAACCTTCGCCAAGTGCCGGAAATTCTGGCGAACGGATTGTTCTCAATAAGGAACCATTGTAAGAACAGCAGTGCGGACAAAATAAACAGTAAAGGAGACCGCGATCTGGTTAATTAGGCTTATTTCATTTTGTGAAAAATCAGTGTAGAGTGAAGCCCCAGTTCAGATCGTACACGTCTGGACATTGTAGTTTTTCTGACCTCACATTTGCATTGACCACAGATCTTCACCAATATTGTTAATCGTTTTTTATCATTTCCAAACTGTCCCCGAAAATTTCTTCAGAATCTGTCAATTACGTTGCGAACAAATACACAAACACACCCATACACCAACACAACTGAAAACAACCTCGCCAAATTTGGTGGCGGAGGTAATAACAAAATTGACATTGATCATGGGCGGCGGAAGGGTGGATGCGTCCCCCAGTGATAACTCAGTGGGGGACAGTTCCCCCTGAAATGTTATGTCTTCACTGCCCGAGCCCTGTATGGTGCCTATTAAAAGTGCAGTTTCAGGAGGAGGACTTTTATATTTGAGAAAATATATTTCCACTTGAAAAACTGATACTACTATTTATCTGTGTTATTGTTTCTCGGATACCTAAAAACGCATCTACTTTTAAAAAATTGTCTTACGGAAGGCCCACTTCCCCTTGACACAGCAGGTAGGCCTATTGTGCATTTAGCGCGACACTTGTTATCGGGCACCCTCAGTCCAGCTTTGCTGGATCCACCCCTGCCCTAGGTAATCTCTAACTTTCTTTTTGAACAGTTCAACTTATATTGATGGCGACTGGAGTTAACAAGATTGGAAGGATTCTTTCAAACATCAACCTCACACAGTGAATGACAACTGCAGTATTTGAAAATGACACTCCAAATGTGTTACAATTTTGTCCAACCATGGCTGGGGCTGAAGCATGAAAGGTTTAGTGAGGTTTCGCAGCCTTACGAAATACGAATACGAAAACGGATACGTCATAAATTTTTGTAATATTTGAATAGAACACCTTGAATATCTGTCACAGTTGGTCAGTATTTTAGGACGATCATCAACAATTTATACGTAGAAAATTTGACATTTAGGAACTTTCAAAAATTGGAGTGTGACGTATCCGTTACTAGCGAGATTTCGCAAACTTACGAAATACGAAAACGAAAAGGTCACACTCCAATTTTTGAGAGTTCCTAAATGTGTTCAAAAATATATCAAATGTTCTACCTATGAATCGTTGATGATCGTCGTAAAATAATGACCAACTGTGACAGATATAACGTGTTCTATTCAAATGTTACAAGAATGTATGACGTATCCGTTTTCTTTTTCGTATTTCGTAAGTTTGCGAAACCTCACTATTAATAAATATCAAGGACGAATCCAGCCCGGTGCCAAATTGCGTGTGGTTTCTAGGGGTTTCCCCAGGCCTGTTTTCAAACAAGACGCATTTCCTGGGTATTTGAGAGGCACTTTTCACAGATAGTTATTGCAAACAACGAGTTTTTCAAGTTCAAATTATGTTAGTCCAAATCTGGTGCCAGGGTCTTGCCCCTTGGATCCGCGCCTGAGAACGTTTGCGGTATGGATCCACGCATGCAGTCCGCGCGCTAATTATTTTCACGAAAACGGTCCATATTATTTGTGTTAAAATCGCTGTTTCTCAGTTATTACTTGTCGAAGAACACTGTACGTTGGATATGTCATAGTTCATTTATTTGTGCAAATGTCTGTTTTTATTAGAATTACAAAAGCTTAAAAATGGCTTTTTTAGGGTACTCTTGTTTTAAAATCGCCATTAGAATAGCGTCCTATACGTTTCAGAGAAAGAAAGATGAATATTCATATGTTCTGGACAAATAAGTTTCATGTTGATTGGTTGAAAAAATACCCTGATGAGATTCGTGTTGCATAGTCTGATCTATATATAAAATAAAAAAATGGTTGTTTGTACTAGTCTTGAGGATATGTTGGATTTAATTATTTTTTTACATAAATTTTATTCCATTTTTTTGTCAAAATTGAGAATCGAATTATGGGCGTATCCAGGAATTGGAGAAGGGTGAAGGGGGTGCTTGACGCCCAAATTTCAAATTTGTACCCTAATTGTTTTTTTTTTTGTTCCTCCGAAGTTGAGCTCGAGCACACTGAGCACCCACCACTGCACAACGTATGTAAGTGCTAAATAGTCACAATTAATGTAGCCGAGGCATACTGTATGTGAAGTAAAATAAAATCACATAAACTTGAGCTCAACGTTTGAGACTGATACAAAACTTATGCTACCTATATCACGTTCACGTTTAACATGCTTTTCAAAGTGCAGGCGCAGATCCAGGGGCCCACCGAACCCGGGCCCCTCTTTTCAATCGGCAAAATAATATTTTTGCACACTTTGGACTTTTAAAAAGGTACCAGAGAGCACCTGTAGAAAAAAATGTTCCCGGCCACTAAGCGGGCCCTGGACCCACGCTGATTACCATCAGTTTACTGTTAAAATCTCACATTTGTGTTTGTCCAAATTGTCATCGGGCCCCCCTCTTTCGAGCTCCGTTGAATCCGCCCCTGAAAGTGACACAAGTTAAGTCATCAGTTGAAAGAGCAAAATAAAACAATACTTGAGCTCCACGGCTTGTTGACAAAAACAATTTTAGAATATGACACTTCTGGATGTTTGGAAATATCATTTACGTTTAAAATGCTTTTCAAAGTGTTACAATTTAATGTAACTGAAGCATGACTATAACAGTATAATAGAAATAATAACTTTAGTTGCACTCGAGTTAGGCATTAATTCAGGAACGGATTTACATGTTCAAAACTAAGAGTGCCCCTTATACAGTATTACGTTCCCCACCAAAGATCTTATAATGTAAAGATAGCGCGCTGGCAGATATTTGCATGAAATTTCTGTAATGATGGTGTACGCCACCTACGTTCCATTCTACTCCTTATTTTGTAGGGGGCGCTATGAAATGTTTGTTTTATTCTCGTTTTTATAAGTTATTTATTTAAAATAACTATTATTTGGATTTATTTTCAAAGGAGTGATACTGAATGTCATATAGATGTTAATATTATATCATTAGTATTTAAATAAATGCGTCTGTGTTATCAAATCCAATCATTTTTCATTCGCAATATTTTCTACCTGCGTGTTCGTTACTCCTTATTTTGTAGCGGGTGCTATTCCATGGCATTATGCAGTGGAATAGGCCAGTGCGCTATCTTTACATTGTAAAATCTTTGTTCCCCACCTTGACCAAAAATAACACATAAACAAACGGTAAAAATGTCTTTTGCTTATGGAATTTAAATCATAAAGACATAGCAAACAGAAAAAATGCGCCCCACTGCTTTTAAAAATCCTGGATCTGTCCTTGTAGTATACAAAATGCAAAGTAAAAAATGTACACAAAATAAACAAAAAAACTTGTATAACAATAAAGAGATAGTTTTTCAACAAGTTCGCGAGGAATCCAAAATGCATAGACCTAGAAATTACGATGATATTGCGAACCATAATAAAAAATACAATCTGATGAACAAAATCCGCTTCAGCCCTATCATGGATGTAACCTCTAGATGCCTGGGAATGACACTCTTATTATTTAAAATAAGCTTTTCAAAGTGTCATAATTCAAAACAATTTAGGTATCCATCGTCGTTTCAAGTATAGGGCCTACAAACTCTGTTATTTTTTATCATGCGTATTCAAAATTATCTTAAGGAAGGAAAGGGGAGGAAATCAACAGATCATCAGGTAGAAATTCTACTTAGGAAGATGATTTGAAATCCAAAAAGCATGGACTGGTACCATTATAAAACTTCTATCCATGTTGTCCACTGATGGGTCACACAAAAGCATTTATGGCAAACATTGTTACTACAGTAAAGCAAAACAACATCGTAAACGTTTTTTTTAAATAAATATTTTATTCATATAAAAAAAATAAATACTCATATTCCATTTTAAAATACAAAATTAAAAAAATATAAATTTACAGCATGATTAAATTGTAGCAGTCTTCTTCGTTCTCTTTTTACCCAACACTAAAAGAGATAAAAAAAAAATATTTTAATTTAAACATAACCAACTGCTTTACTTTAAAATATTTTAAAAACATAATCAACACTGTGGTCTGTAACCACTGAGCTATTATGCTATATCATAGGGTATACTGATTACATCACAACAATAGGCGGCGCCCTTTCTTGTCAACAATGCAGTCATTTCATGCCTCAATGATTTCATAATATTGGTTTAGAATAGGTTTTGGCAATGAGAAATTTCAAATTGTAATAATTTACCATCAGAATGTAATTTAACAGTCTATGTAACATTAGACCTAAAATATCAAGATACAACACTGTTACAAATAAAAATCAGCAATGCTTCTTTACAGAGTTTAGCGATGAACACTTGACTACATTTTTGCATTCCTGCTAGCACCAAAGGGCGCCACCTATTGCAGTGTTGTAACAGTAGTGTACTCTATAATGAAATATAATTGGTTTTGCCAAAATTTGATGTGAAATACACCAAATACAGGAAAACTTGCCTAAGTCGACTTTGCCTAAGTCAAATTATTTCTAAGTCAAAAATATTCATGCCAGATTAATGAGTTTTCTGTTAAATTATTATCTCTAAGTAAAATTTTGTGTAAATTGAAGAATTGTTCAATGCCATTTTAGATTTTTTTTCTCCATATCTCAAATAGCTTAACTATAATTTCCAAATTATAGTTTATCTATACCTTTTTTTAAACAGAGCTATCGCCTCTTCTTCACGGATTTTAAGTACAGTCTTTATATTTTCAAGTTCTTTTTCTCTTTCATCACAACCCTTGCACCTGCAAAACCAGCACAGCATACAGATTAAAACCAACACTGACATGACACAAAGGATGAAATAATGAATGACAATAAAATATAAAATAACAGCTAGCATGGTGCAAGCAAGATGCAGTAGCATTTGCAGGCCTACTCTTAGATTTTTGTTTAAACTATTATTAGTCATAGAATTTTAACCCAGTATTTGAATCTACCTACAAGGTTATTGTATTGTTAACTTTAGTTAAAATTTGGAATAACCGATCTAAGTCAAAATTTAGCAGATTTGAAGAATAAACAAATACTGAGCTCCCAAGTCTCCAGGATTGTCCTGGAGTCTCCAGGAATTCTGGATTATCTCTGAGGCTTCCGGAAGTATCCAGTTTTCTCCCAGAATTTATTTTTCCGGGAAATTCTCTAGATTTTGTCAAAGTTTCACAATCACAGCATAAATTTGCGCTTTTTTTTCAAAATATTGGTTGGCATTACAAACACTGGTTCGACAACCATAAGAAAATCTCAAAGAATTTTGTCTTTACTACTTGGTACTCCTGCAATAAAATGAAGCAGTAATAGAGGTTATTAGCCTCAAACTAAAAAAATATGTTTAGTATCAAAATGAAAGAAATAATGATTTCTGACCTCTAGAATTGGAAAATGATAGCATTGCAGTACATAGTGGTATAGCGTTTTAAGACAGCATTTTTCCGTATCCGGACATTTACCCTCCAGACAACTACACCCCGGACAATTTCCCCCTGGACATTTACCCCCCAGGACGACTACCCTCTCGGACAACTACGCCCCAGGACAACCACCCTTGGACAACTACCCCCCTAGGACGACTACCCTCTTGGACAACTACCCCCCCCCCCCGGACAACTAATCCCTGGACAATTACCCACTTAGGACGACTCCCCC
>JAOTQE010130686.1:0-12121 GCA_025631205.1 Nesometra sesokonis
AAAATGTCAAAGGTCAATAACCTCATTTCGGGTCATTTTCAGACCAAATGTTCCATTACAGCAAATATAAATATTGAAGTTCTGAGCATTTTGACACCACATATGACTCTCTATGATTAATAGTTATGGAGAAACGATGACCTTCCTGAGAATAGGTCAAAGGTCATTGACCCCATTTCCGGCCATTTTAGACAAAATGTTCCATTAGGTCACATAGGAATATGAGTATTCTGAACATATTGCCATCAAAATCAACACTCCATGACCAGTATTTACCGAGATATACCTTATTACATAAAATGGCGGCCATTTTGAATTTTGGCCGCCATCTTGGAAAATCGAAAGCGTTCAGGGTGGCTCCTAGGCAAATTTTAATTAGTAGACCAAAAGGCAGCCTCATGCCAAATTTTGCGCTTTTGTCCAACGTGTAACGATTAAGTGGTTAAGAACCTACTAGCAAGGGACTGGCGTTCTAAAATAAAGTGATGGATTGGATGTCATGAAAGAAATAACGAGTATTTGGTGTTTTACAGCACACGTTTTTAAACATTTCAGGGAAATATTGAGTGCAAGTACACTTTAGTCTTGTGAATACTGAGGGAAGTTTATATATTGATGAAATTTCATAGATCGGATGAAGGTAAACTTAAAGTGCAGCAACAGATTTACAGCATGCTTACGATTGCTCTACATCAATAGTATTACATCAATAGTATTACACAGTTTGTTTAATCGTAAGGTCTGGCATCCCTGTATCACTTAATTCATCCTCTACATGGTTTAACATTACGTTTACAGCAACGGATGTTTTAAAGGCCTATCAGTACATCGATGAAGTAACCAGTGATGTGAGGCAATACGACATGATATGGAAACTGGATTTTTGAAGGTATATAAAGAAGCAATTGGTATGTTTAACCAACCCTTCCTCGTATAAAGACACCAGATTCACCGTCTAAACACACCCTGGTAACACTCCTGAAGAATACTACCGGCGTACTCTTGCTGTCCCTCTGCTAGATTGTTTGTTCAGTGAATTGGAAACAAGGTTCATTAGCAGTGCACAAACAGCAGTTAAACTACTTTGCCTTGTTCCGTCTATCTGTAGTACAGTTAAAAATTACATCCATGGATTGATAAAGATGTACAAAGAAGATCTACAATGTCCGTCTGTCTTAGGCATTGAATTATTATGATTGTTGGCAGAGAAAATGAAAGGGATGGAAGAGAGCGAACTCCCACAAACACTATCAAAAGCCTTGTGTTCCTGTGACGAAAGGCAATTTCCAAACTTGGAGATTTTGTTAAAGATTGGCTGTACATTAAGAGTAACCTCGTGTGAATGTGAAGATTTTCACTACGTTGAAATGATTTCGAAATTGGCTACGAGCAATTATGGGCACATGGCGACTTTCTGCACTCGCTCTGATGAATATCCATCAGAAAAAAGAAACTACAAGGCAGTAGATTTATTTTTAAAGGTGTATTCCCCGTTGCATCAACGATTCCAATTTGCTTTACCTGGTACCAATAATTAGCCGAACAACTATCGAAGTCACACTCTCGCGAAACTATGTCTAAGCGATATTGAGGCGCAGAAAACGGCACAAATACACTGATTTATAAGAAGATGTGGCGTTGCGTCAATATCATTTTGATGATGATGATGATGATGATACGAAAACCGACTCTGGAGACAATTCGCGTGGTAACCGTTGGAAAGCATCCGCTTTTGAACCAACTTTAATACCATTCAAGAACGTTGAAGATGATGGCCTTCTCGATCGATCAGAGTGGATAGAAAAACGATACGCAACACAATACATTGGTGATGAACTCACATTAGTTCATTCAACAAACGTGATGACGTATATCAAAGAGGGGGGTAATTGTAACACTACACCTGCAAAGATATATAATTTCATCGAGGCCAGTATGCTAATGTCTTGCATTCCTTACCCACGAATGAAAATGAACTGGAGTAGAGACTTTGAGGTGTCAATAATCACCAAAGAAATGACTCGTGATAAGTTTTTTTCGATTCGAAGCTGATTGAAGGCAACAATCGACAATGATGTGGAAAATGAAATAAAGAAACAGGACAGGTTTTGGAAAATTCGTCCGCTTGTGGAGAGAATACGACAAGGTTGCTTGCTGCAGATTCGACCTGAGGAGATGTCCATCGATGAACAAATGGTGCCGTTTACTGGAGCATGTCCCTACCGCCAATTTATTAAAAGCAAACCGTGTCCCCATTGGCCTGAAAAACTGGGTCTTGGCTTCACCATTGGGTATTGTACTCAACTTCGACATCTATCAAGGTCCCCCTGCCTTAAAAAAGCACAAGTTCCCAAACACCACAATTTAGGCATGACAGGTTTGGTAGTTCTGAGACTGTCAACAATATTGGAGGCAGGTAGCAAAATATATGTGGACATATATTTTACCATTTTGAAGGCAATTGATGTCTTGCTGTCTACGGAAATGTACATTACAGGTAAAATATTTTTTCTATTGACCATCCTTTCCCAAACCTGAAAGATGAAATCATTTAAATACAGCTCATATTTAATGAATTTACTACTTTTGTCATTACAGGCACTATAAAAAACAGAGTACCTGAAGCCTGGAAGAAGCTGCCATCAAACAAACAAATGAAGAAAGATGGAAGAGTAATTTTTGCTAATGTTGTAAGGGGGGACGGAAAAGTCTGTTGTTAAGTGGATGGACAATGATGCCGTTACACTTGTGTCAACAATTCATGCTGGAGAGCCGAATGATATTTGTAGGTGGTGGTCAAAAGCTAGTTGAGAATACATAGATGTTAGACGGCCAAACATTGTAAGGCAATACAACGCTAAGATCGGCAGAGTCGATATGGGTGATAGAACGGTTGCCTATTACCCGATGCGAGGGCGCACAATGAAGTGGACTATGCGTGCCATGTTTCATTTTGTAGATTTGGCAATAGGCAATAGTTGGTTCCAATATAGGGAAGACATAAAGGCGCTAAAGCAGAAGCCACTGCCACAGACTTCCGAATGATAATTGCGAAAGACTATCTTGCATGTGAAATGACGACTTTGAAACCCGTAATCGGGAAGTAGAAGTGGAGCCACGACTGAAAAAGGCTAAAATTGTTGCTGTGCCATCACAAGCCGAGAGGTTGGCCAGTGCTAGACATCTTCCGGTAGCCATGAATCTAAAAGATGCAATGAGATGTCGTATGAATGGCTGTAAAGGGAAAACCCGAATTATGTGCATTGAATATAATGTGTATTTCTGCCTATTAAAAGACAGAAATTGCTATTCGATTGTACACTCATAATGTACAAGTGTAACAAAACAAAAATAGGAAGAATGAATTAAATTACGTGTATACTTGCAAATACTAAGACAATTGTTGCATTCATTACTTGTCTATGCTACATCAACCGAAATCCGATGAACACATATGTGGACACATATTTTCTCCAATCTGGGTGTGTGAAAAAAAATATGTTTGCTCTTTCAATCAACTCCATTAGTCACCAAAAACACTAACATTTGGAAAAAACATTAAATGCCAGGTCCGAAGAGGATACTGATGCAGTGAAGGATTATTCAGCTACCAATTTAACATAAACAAACACGGTATTATCTGGGTAAATACAAGGAGATTCAAGGACAGCAAAACAGGCGAAATTGATTAAGTGCCTTAGTTACCGCTACAGTGTCAAACAGGTCTACAGTGATGTGAATGACTAAACGCTTTCCGTGATTTCTATGTTTTATAGTATTAATATCACCTACCGGTACTATGCAAATTGCAATGGCTTAACAAACATTCTGCCGTTTAATTATGCATAGCCATTGATCGTTCCAAGAATCTGCGTTAACAAGAGTCGGGTGTCCCAGTCCAGTCCGCATTATCAAAATGCAGACGGCAGTAATTTATAAACCTCAGTCCATTCTGAGTTATCAAAATCTTGATGGCAGTCACCTTATAGCCCAGACGCTGAGTGGGTTAACAGTAGTGGTTTTTTTTAAATAAAATTAAATACTTCCATTGTCTTTGACCGGTACCGAATAAAGGTATATGCTAAAAAAAAACTGTCCAAGTTCAGAAATGGCCTTCGTCATAACCGTTTTCAAATAAATACATCAATAATAAGTATTTATCAAGCTGCATTAGAAGACCGAAAAGTGGATGGAATACCAACTGAAGACCCTGTCAGTAGAGTTGGAGATTATGTCTCAAACCACCAGCACATAAAATTTGAGTTAACAGAGGTTCTTCACCCTATCGGCTACACCAAAGTTCCAACACCAAGTAGTGGAGCTAATACTACGAACCCTCAACCCGTTTATGATGCGGTTCCTGTTCCTGTGGCAACCCAGGTATGCAATTATCCAGAAGAGGAGAAAAGAACAGAAATCACATCATCCTTAAAAGAACATCTGAACATGATGGTCAGAAAAGAACTTGTACGCAGTGGTTTAATAAAGTTTAATGGAAAGATTTGTGAGTTTCAAGCATGGAAAGCAAGTTTTAAACAGGCAACAAGAGATTTAGATCGCAAACCATTCCAAAAAATCGACCTGATCCTAGACTCATTAGAGAGAGAACCAAAAACACCGACTACACCCATCCATGTGAATCATGCCAAAAAGCAAGAATTAGGTCTGACCAGGATGTGGAAATTTCTTGAAACATAATATAGTTCTTAGAGGCTATCGAGCAAGACCTTCTTATGAGAATGCAAGAATTTCCTAAAATTGCAGCCAAAGATAATTTGAAAAAAGAACAGTTTGGTCATATTTTATTCAAGCTCAATATGTTAAAGAGAAGGAATGCTTCCCAGGGCTGTTAGTGTTGGATTCTGCTTCAGGATTAACACCGTTGATGCTAAAACTCCCCGAGAGATTCGAACAAAAGTGGTGGTTGAAGGGATCTGACTACAAGGAAAACATAATGTCTCTTTTCCACCATTCAAAATCTTTGTCAGTTTTGTGCAATAACATGCGAAAATTCAGAATGATCCCAGTTTCTCTACTTCGACAATTATGCAAAAGACTTCTAGTGACACTCATCGTAAACCACCAGTGACCGCCAGGAAAACAGAAGTGAATGAAAACGTATCAATGATCTAGGCCCCTGCCCAATCCACAACACCAAGCATGAACTTAAGGACTGCCGACGATTTAAAGAAATTCCGGATGACCTGAAGAATGAAGTTATTAAACTTCACCGACTTTGTTTTAAGTGCTTAAAACCCAGTCATCTTGCCAAAAATTGCAAGTCTAAACTGAAATTTCAAAAGTGTAGCCGAAACCATCTGACAGTCATGCATAAAGAAATTCCAAGCACTCAAGTTAATAACACATCGACGAGTGTAAGTTTACAAGATGACAACAAAGTTTTACAACCAAAGTGTACAAAGGTATTTGGTCAGTACACTGAAGGACGATCCTGTGCTAAGATATGTCTGACAAACCTTTACCACGAGAGTAACCCAAACAAGAGAGTAACAACTTATGTGCTATAAGATGACCAAAGTGATGGCTCTCTCATCAACAGAAAACTTCTACAAAGTTTTAAACATCAATGTACATCTTGTACTTAAGCTATAAAAACAGTAGGTTGCCAAGAAGTGACAGAAAGAAATCTATCGGGTCTAATTATTGAAAGCCTTAATGAGGATGCTAAGATTCTTGCTCCAACTGTCCGAGAGTGTAATGGCATACCTGGTGATGTGTCAGAAGTACCTACTCCAGAAGTTGCAGAAGCTTTCGATCACTTGAGGCCTATTGCTTCACTACTACCACCTTTGAGGGAGGATGCCGAGGTTTCACCTTTAATTGGCAGAGATAGCCCTCAGTTTCATAAAGTGAAAGAAGTAATAGACACACCGTTTAGACCTTGGCTGGGTAGTCATAGGAGAAATCTGTTTGAATGGCGCCCACATCCATAAGGACCAAGCTCATCTTTACAAAGACTCAGTCACAACCTTCTTCACCCAGATCCTAACCAACGGCCGGAATTTATTGAACTTTCAGCCATGTCAGAACGCCATAGAAATAAAGAATTTAAAGAAGTCAGATGAATTATTCGGTAAGGATGTGTTCGAGCAAACCAATGAAGATGAAAATGTATGATCTTCATTGGAAGATTTAGAGTTCATTGAGCTGATGGACAAACAAATGGTTAAATATGATGCTGGCAATTGGATTTCACCACTGCAATTCAAGAGGGATCACCAGCGACACCCCAGCAACAAGTTCCTGGCAGAAAAAAGAATGAAGTCATTAGTGACTACTCTAGATAAAAACAAGAAGACCACTATTTCAAATTTATGGGTAAGATATTAGACAACAAGCGACAAGAAGTAGACAAGAAGGACATCGATCAAGCTGAATCGTGGTATCTTCCTCACTTTGGGATATATCATCCCCAAAAACCTGATAAGCTAAGAGGACTTCAACAGTGACTAAGCTGGTGTAGAATCAAGTTCTAGCAGAATCTGCAAATATACAATTGTGTTTTACTGCTTTAAAGTTGCGCAAATAATAACTATAACAAAGCACTTATAAAACATACCTGCCAAAGGGGCAAAATGCCCTTTTTTGTGATTATTCACTCGAATAAATGTGAAGATTTGGATGCTGGGGCGCGGTGATGATTCTCCTTCGCCACGGACAGAAGCCGCATGGCATCCTACTGCTTTGAAAATTACAATGTTAGCATGTTATGATACAGAATACACGACAATAAAACATGTGTTCGTAAACAATCCCTCACCAGCCGTCTCAAATGTTGCAATAAGTAGTGAAGAATTCAGACATTTTTATGTCGACTGTAGTTTGTCTTCATGTTAAATATTGATGGAGCAAGCCAACATTAATTTTCACAAAATTACCTATTGAACTTCTAAAATATTTCCAGGTGAACCATCCTCGATTTCTGGGATTTCAATGTTGGTTATTTAGATGCACCATTGCAAAGAACATTGGGAGTACAATGACGTCTTAGAAAAATGTGTTCATCCTAGATGGTTACCACAGCCACAAAACACTGGCAGTTGTTGAGTTTGCTCACGTAAACGGGATTGTAATGATAATCTTTCCAACCCACTGCAGGCACAAAATACAGCCAACAAGACAATTGTCAAAGCCCCGAAGAATGCCTACAACGCATTAGACACCTGGATAGTTGCCAACCAGGGAAAGAGTATCAGCTTTTATGACATTACAGAGATATTCGCCTCAGCATATAACAGATCAGCAACCATCGAGAAGTCAGTCAATGAGTTCAGAGTACAGTATGTGGACTCTGGCCATTCAATGACAAAATCTTTACTGATGACTTCATCCCAGCGGCTCTGACCGACGAACCCCAACCGTAACCAAGAAGACGGTATTCAGGGATCATTTGGGACTGTGGCAGTGGAGACAGAATCGAATCTTAACAAAGAAAACATACAACAGCCTTCCACCCCTACTGTAGAGCTGGAAAGAAGTGATGATGGAGATCCAACCACCACCCACTGAGCACCATGTAGGATAATCTGCAAATGTTGAATTGAACCAGCTACTGTACCGACTGTAACAGTGGCGTCAATTCAATACCACTTCCTCGAAAAATGACGACATTCGATCAACCTCATCAGCTGGAAATTTGAACTTATCAGGTTACAGCAGCCCATCCCAAGCCGTGCTCTCTCAGTTGTGCAAACCAGTAAAATCAAAGGTTTAACGGATGCGCACACACAAACTTGGAGTGCCGAGGACTTAACATCTTCGCCTTACAAAAAGACTTTGGAAGAAAAAAAGCAAGAAAAGCAATCTGAAGCGGCGAAAAAAAGATCAAAGAAGAAGAAATCTAGATGGAATATTACTACTGGGCACACCTTGTTATTCAGGCCTCGATTTTTGCTTTTGTTTTGACTAGCCCACTGGACAAGTTGTCTTTACATTTCACTAGCCCACAAGAAATTCAAATAGCCCATGTCTGTGGCAACGTAATCTACAATGTGTAAAAGTGACTGCTTGACACTTGTATTCACTAGCCAATTGGGCTAGTAAAAATGAAATTCACTAGCCCGGTGCAGTTTTCACTAGCCATTGTACGCTGGACTAGTAAAAAATCGAGCCCTGTATTAAGTCTTAAATTTATTGAAAAGAACTCTACTTTTTTTTTAATTTATAATTAACAGTTCCTTGCATTGTAATTTTTAATCTGCAGTATAATATGCATGCTAGAGAAAATAACTAAATTTTATAACAGAAAAGATGGCAAGCCACTACAGCTTGCTACCACCAATCTAGATCGAGACCTGGCAGGAGAGATGTCACCCACTGGGTAGTCTATGTCGCCGCAGCTGCATTTAACAGGAAGCCTAGAATTTAGCAATGGTAAAGAGGAACAAGTGACGGCAAAGGCAAGTAAACATGCCTCTGTGATGCCAATGATTTGCGAAGGAAATAATGAAGTAAAAATAAATGAAAAAATTATCTTCTAATTCCATCCACAGGCCATGGGTGCTATAAATGATCAGATTTAAGTTAATCACCAGGAATTCGAGAAATCATTAGATTTTGAAAGTCAAAGAATCATGTGCTTTTTAATGATACTGTAAAATTTAAAGTCCATGAAGGAAACAGAAAATAATCTTAGATGTAATAAATGGAAGTCCTCCATAGAAACTTGCTGACAATTAGCAACATAATAGAAATATAACTTGCCAATTATTATGCATTATGCTAATATTTGGCATCATATTATTTAGTTTAGTGGGGAAAAATTGGACAACCAACATTTGATTTTGGACACCCAATTTCAAATGTCTACCTAAAACCCTGATTGTAGATAAAAATTACCTTTAGAAAGAGTCGGCAAATATCCATCTTTGGAAGGCTTTATCAGAACTAAGGTGGTATCACTACTGCACTGAATGGTGTAGCCTTGAAACAAGAGAGCAGAGGAAGATAATCAAACAGGCCTAGGAAATGTTCTATCCACATGAACTGGGAAGTTTGAGAACAGACTGCTACTAAATGACTTCTCAATTAGTCTAGGCAATCTAGCATTTAATGTCAAACAAATTGCAAACAAAGGGTTTTTTTTGTTTTAAATGAATATGATAATGGGATGAAATTCCACAAATCACATCGCTGTCACACCTCGGGAACATATTCAAATTAGCTAAAATATACTAATTAGGTGTCAAAATATAGAGTACCCATATCTCACTAACTACTGGTTAATTTTTTCTAGATTTTTCAGAATATCTATATTTTTATTTGCTGCAATGGAACTCTTTGGAAAAAAAATGACAGGAAATGCTGCTTTTGACATTTAACAGAATTTTCAGTTTTTATATAGCTTTAACAGACTTCATTTTAGTGTCATTGAGACTATAAGACAATAGACAAAAACATTTAAAAAAACACTCTGCTACGTATATATTGCATCTAACATGACATCCAATTTCATATCATCTTTGAACCATATTACTACAGTATCTAACCACTTATCAACCAAAAAAGTTGAGAACAGAGGATAGGTCTCTGGACTTTTTAAAACCCTCTGGTAACTATCTTTTTTTCTGAATTGACCATGACATCCAATCCTTTGATTATGTCACAATGTATCAACTTCTATTGAAGCCATCAAGAACAAGTAGATAGAAATACAAGATTTTGAACATTGAAAAACTTCTGTCGGTGGTAGAAGTAGGCAAAGATTAAAAGAAGAAAAGAAATTCAAATAGCTCATGTCTGTGGCAACTTCATCTACAATGTGTAAAAGTAACTGCTTGACACTTGTATTCACTAGCCAACTGGGCTAGTAAAAATGAAAATTCACTAGCCCAGTGCAGTTTTCACTAGCCATTGTACGCTGGGCTAGTAAAGAATAGAGCCCTGCCTATTGCTTATGACGACATTACCATGACATAAAATCTTGCAACACAAGAATCTTATTACCATCTCACAATTTATCAACTTCTTTTGATGCTCATAACAGAGAACAGAAGACAGTAAACAAGACTCCAATTTTTTAACAAAACCTCTATCTATAGTACCTGTTCCATTTGATGACCCTATCATACCTAATCTCGCATCCTCTGTGAAATATATCACCATCTCACGATTTATCAACTTCTTTGAAGTTATAGAGAACATAGGACAGTTGATCGATTGCTGTCAACTTGTTGCCTCTGATGTTTTTCTGACATCCAGTCTCTCATCCTCTTTCCTCTTTTTCCACATCTTTTGAAGCTATTGCTTCTTCAGTTGCTTCAGAACCTGATTGGCTTGTATCCATTGACTGTGAAGGTGGTCTAAATTTAGCACCTTGAGGTCTGGAAGACATGATGCTCTTAAGCACTGGTACACCAAGTATTTCTGGAACCATCCATGCTTTTAGCCAACCCACAAGTGGTGTACATCCACATGTGTAGTGTGTCTTTTTATGATAAAATAGTAGCCCATCAAGTTTATTCTAAGGAAGGTAAAGAAAAATGTGATAAGAATAAGTAGTGGTGGGCTATAAAATGGTGATGTTTCAGATCACAGAGAGGAAAATCTCAAAAGATGCAGCTTGCAGTCCTGAGTATTTTGACACCTTTTTCAAGGAAATTGATTGAAAATTGAGGGGGTGCCGGTCAAAAAAAAATGATTTTGGCCGGCACCCCCTTAATTTTCAACCAATTTCTTTGAAAAAGGTATCAAATTACTCGGAAGCACAAGCTGCATCTATTAAGCTTTTCCTCTCTGTGATCTGAAACATTGCCATTTTTCACCCTGTATAGCCCACCACTACAGGTAGGTTTTATATTTATAATAAAGCCTAAAAGAATCATTTTGTTGCCATAGCACATTTCTTTTTAAATTACAATCAGTCAACATGTTTTCCTTTTAGCAAGCACCTTATATTATATTTTCTGCAATTTGTATTTTATTTATTCCTACAATATGAGATGTTTTTATGCATTTCTTATAAATTTTTAAATAAATATCTGTCTCTTTAAATTGTTGTGATAATTGTATTTACTTCACAAAAAAAACAAAACTGGAGTCCCTCTGGCTTTGGCAACAGATTTTTTAGAGTCTTTATAAAATTATACATTTGGTCAAATGATAAAAAGTAAATAAAAAGTAATAAGCAATCATTACAACTAAGTAATAAAAGTATTATGTACAGTTATCATACAGAGTTGATGTTTAATTAATAGACGTCCCAAGTCTCCTGATTTTTTGAGCCATCTCCCAGCCTCCTGAAAAAATACATTTTTCTCCTGAAAATTTTAAGTGTCTCCCAAAAATATTCAGAGTGGGTTATGGCCTAGCCTAGGAGCAAAATTGGTTGTCCCTTCAAAAAATACCAGCTCTGCTCAGTGTTAAATACAATTTTTTCTGTGTTCTGTTTTTAATCATGATGCGTCGCACATTTGCATCCACGCACATTTGATCAACAGCAGCCGACATAAATTCGCCTGATTTTGATTTTTCACTTCTCAAACTTGGGACCTCTGAATTAAAAAAAAAAGAAATATCTTCAAATGCCTAATGAATATACAGTTCACAATCTCTAAAAAATACATTCTTACAGTTAACTTTTCAGAAAATAGTCACAACAATATAATGGGTGAAAAAAAATGTGAAAAATTGTAACAAACAGTGTTGTTTACCGGTAATGGAATAGGTGCTGCTAATACTTCCTCTAAGCTGGATTTTACACAAGAAAAACTTGATAAAGCTTGAAATTTTATCTAGAAAAAAAAAATTAATTTGGTAAATTACTTTTTTATATCAAGGAGTTTACTAGATATAATTTGATTTGTCTAACTCTAAAATAAAATGTTCAGAACACTCAGTAAAGTGAGATTTTCCCTATACTGAGTATTTTGTACATTTCACAAAATATTTTGGGCAAAACAGATGCCATGATCACAAACATAGGTGAACAATAAAGTTGGTTCCCTTAATGCTTATTACCCCAAACTTACCTTACGTAGTATATACAAAACTTACACAAAACTTAGGCCCGTATTCTTAAAACCAACTTTTAGTCGTAGTTCGTGCTAAAACTTAAATTACGTCATTTCGTTGATCTCTATCCAATAGAGTCTCGAGATCA
>JAOTQE010130697.1:0-12121 GCA_025631205.1 Nesometra sesokonis
TTGCTACTACTATTATTGGTATTTTGATATTATCAGTGGATGGTGACTTTCTTGTACATGGACTTACCTGGTATTTTCACATGACCAGTGGGTGCAGTATCATTAGCATATCAATGGTGACTTACTGAAAATAGACTTACCTGGTAGTTTAACATGGCTGCAGCCACCGCCGCCACCACCACCACCACCACCACTATTATTATTTTGATATTATCAGTTGTTGGTGACTTTCTTGTACATAGACTTACCTGGTATTTTTACATGGCCAGTGGTGGTTGTATCGTCTGCATATGGATGGTGAATTTCTTGCACATTGACTTACCTGGTATTTTTACATGGCCAGTGGTTGTTGTATCATCTGCATATGGATGGTGACTTTCTTGTACGACTGGTTGAATTGCTAAGCGTCCTGTCTCTGTATCACAAGCAACATCCTCCAACTCAGACACACATAATTCTAACAACATTTCAGCAACCTAATAAAAATATACAGAAACATTTACTATATATTATAATATTCCTTATTTTGCAAATAGGTAGACAAAATGTAAATGAACTGCGATAAATAGGCAAAAAAATACTAAATATTTATGTATGACAAAGTGGACTCTGCAATTGATTTTACCATGCTTACTAACCTCAGTTGGAATTTCTGTGTGATACAACAAGTATCCGTTTTACACTGCCAAACAAAATACAAGCCCGGGACGTTCCAGCAATGATTGCGGAATGAGTTTCCTTTTACACCAGATCAGACATTGCAGGACGAATCCGATTGTGACTTGACTATCATCAAAGTATTGGAATACAAGCCATCATGTCAGGATTCAACATTTCGACATTACTCATGTCATCATGAATAAAAGCACTAGTCCTCTGGTAGGTGGCACCTAATAAACCTACTTACCAATGGGTAAGCATTAGCCATTGCTGCCAGCACATCTGCAACAGCTTGCTTGGCCCACTCTCCAGCACGGTTAGCCACTGCCAACTTGAGAACATTGACAAGGAGCCTAGCATCTTGTGAGACCAGTTGACTGGTAAAGTCGTCCAGGCCAGGGGCAGTTGTACGTGGATCTTGCTCACCAGGGCTTGTCACCTGATAGTATAAAAAATTGAAAAATGAGTTTAAGCTCAATGGGCAGTATTTAGCTAAATGGTGCATTATTATTTGGAAAAGAGCATTTTATTCAAGATTAGAAGTAAACTTATCAAACAGTTAGGGTTAAATATATGGCATTTGATAGGTATGCAGGCCTGACCTTCTGAGGAGAGTGATCACTCGCCTAACACCAAACTAAAATGCCCTTGAGGTGTGCCATTCACAGCACACCAAAAATTACACAGCAAGATAAAAACAGCTCACCTACAGCACACCTGAATGTGTTGAGGAAAGCGATTTGTGGCACACCTGCAACTTTCAGAAGGCAAGGCCTGGTATATTTTAAAAGATTACATTATGAGCTGAAGATAGGTATATTTTAAGAGATCACAATATATGCTTAAATCTGAACTTATTAAGTATCTTTTAGAATGGTAGTCATTTAATTGTTAATTTTTTTTATTGTATTTTGTAGATTTTCTCAAAATCATGTTTCCATACAGTGAAACTTCAAATCCTCATATCTATTGATCTACTTATCTTAGGAATGTCAATTAATCTTGGAAGTACAGCTTATATTGTTCTCTAATAGAATGCACTAGCAACTAATGTATTGTATGAATTATTATTTAACTATGAAACTGGTTTTGTGGCAAGACATAAAATAAAAAACAAGCATTTTACCTCCTCAGCACTTGTGATGGTTTCTGCGACAAGGTTCGTTGTAGATTTCTTGATCTCTGAGTGTGAACTATGACCTCCTATTGGATTGAGACCATCATTTTCTCCATATTCCTGTAAAACAAAACAGAAAATGATCATTGTATACAGTCTTTAGTTATTGTTTTTAACCCTTTGAAGTTGCACCCCATATCTCATATGGGCAAGATTCCACTACCGGATAGCTTTTTTGTTTGTTATATCAAAAATTTACTGTACTTTATAGAAAGTATCTCAAACATGTGAACACTGATTTTTTGGACCATAAGGTCTATTGGACGCTACATCAGGCCTAAAAAAAATCTTTATGTTGCCCAAGACAGATCAAACCCAAAATTTCACAAAAGGGTCGGCTTTTTTTTAGTTTTCACAAGCCCCTTATTTTGTTGAAATAAACATAAATAACCAAGAATAATCCAGAAAATTGTAAGAAATGATAAAAGTATCCCAGAATTTATAAGAAAATATTTAAAGTGATTGAAAAAATTGAAATATAGTGAATAAAAAGGTTGTTTTACAGAAAATAAGGTCAAATCAGATGAGGCAAATATTCTATCAAGAAAGTATAATACATACTCCAAGCAATGATATACATGGCATTGTGACAGCATTCAATATTTCGACATAAATTATGTCATCATCAGAAAATATTCTAACTGTGGAACTAAGATGATTTGAAAGAGAGGTCAAAGAGGATATCTATAGCAGGTTAAATAGACAATGATTGAATGAAAATGGCATAAGATTGAATCAGCTGATCGTAGATGCTAATGAAGAGAGTAGATGCTAATGAAAGAGGAGGGGGCACATCTGAATGGATCGAATGTTGGCGCTGTTCACAAACATCGTCTTAGAATTCCACACTCCAGATGACACGCCAGTTGACAATGAAACCTGACAGGTTTCGAAACGTACTGTAAGTTTACTCTTATGTTTTTATTTTGGTTGATCAAAAAGAAAAACACCATATACATTGAAAATCAACAACCAGATGAAATTCTTCCAGTATTTTAGTGGTTTTATTTTCTAAAACACAAACTTAAAATGTATCAATTACAATACTGTATGTACTGCAGTTACTTAATCTCTTACCCTATCCACATCGTAAAAGCCTATAAAAAATGGCTAGGTCATTGCTGTACCATGGCTTTTTAAAACTCATAATTCGCTTCCCAATTGCCTTAAAAACCAAAAGGTACTGGCTGTGAAAAATAGGATTTCTTGCCTCGAACAAGACAAAATTCATAGAAAGCCTATGTGAAGAGAGACTATCTAATATGGCTGAAGAGGTCAACTAGATGAGTCTAACTTCAGCTTGAAACATTAGAGAAGACTTGGAAAAATTATTTAAAGACTTTGACTGTACACATTACATATTTTTGTAAGGTTTATATGTTGTAAATGTATTTGTTAAATTTGTATGATTAAGACTAGGTTTAAAAGTGTTATTCATTAAAATAATATAATTTAATAAAAACAAGATAAAAGATTGAAAGAAGAAAAGGAAATAAATCATGAAGTGGCTCAAAAAGGTGTCCGAAAATAAATATAAAGTATGTGTTTATACATAATTTTGGGACATTAGTCATCAGAGGCTAAATGTCAAATGAGCCTACCACGTTTTATAAAAGTACCATGGTAGAAATAATGTACAACTAGTAATTGAAGAAGGCCCAAAATCAGTAGGGGCCATCTTCTTGTTTTATTTCTGCAGTCTGCCAAGTTTGAAATCAATCAGACTTATAGAATTTTAGTTATCGTGGTAACAAACTTTGTCCAACAAATCCACCACAACCGCCGCCAAAACACAGGGTAAAACCAATAACCTCCCCAGAGCTTTGCTCTTGGGGAGGCTAATGAAAAGGCCCGGTCACACCGCCAAACTTTGTTGGAGCATTCCTTGAGGTAGGTGAGGGGGCCGAATTTTGACAACACTCATCACCGGGCACAAAATGGAAAAAAAAATCGAAAAACCCGGCCATTGCCTTAGTGGTGCACTGCTGAAGTCGGCCATTGCTTTAACAGTAGCAAGCGGTACCAACATCAAACCAAAGTTCATCACCGCAATTGATCGCTGCTTCAACGCCCGACACCATTCCAGCAATCCCGTGTCTGCTCACAAAACGCTTTCAACCGCTCCACCAAAGTTTGTGCAACGTTTAATCACCGCCCGGACAAAGCTGGTGAAGGCAGCAGTGGTCCAGCGTTCAAGATTTCTGCCTTGGCCTAGCGGACTCAAAAAAACTTGCCTCTAGCGGTGCCAAACTTTGACTATGCGTGTTGGAGCGGTGGTGAACCTTGCTGGAACGGAAAATTGCCCGCTCCTCACCGCTCTCAATATTTTGTGCATCTCAAAACTTTCGGAGCGGTGGGAGGGACCATCAGCGATGGTCGAGCGTAAACTGCGTTGCCTTAACAGGTGTCAACGTCAGTTAAACGGTGGTGAACGGTTATGAGTGATGATGAATTTTTTTCATCGCTCCAGGAATGCTTCAGCAAAGTTCTGTCGATGTGACTGGGCCTAAAATTACAAAATGTATTAATAATTTTTTCTATGACTTACTTCAAGGACATCACCAGTGTCACTTCCAGTAAGTAACATTTCTGGTAGTTCAACTGGACCTGTACATGTGGATACTAAGCTATCAACTGGACTGGACAGAGAACCACATACAGACTGGGTGTCTGCTATCACAACTGCCGATCCAGACATCATTGAACCCACCACAGCATCCCTGAAAGACAATAAAATAGCAGGTGTTATAAGAAAAACACGTAGACCGAGTGTCTGTACTATTTATTTATTTTATTTTATTTCATTCAATTTTCAGGTATACAAAGACAATACATTGAGAAAACGGTGCAGGATTGCCATGAGTGCTAAGCTAGACATACTTGAACCAACCACATCATCTCTGAAAGCCAATAAAAAAACACTTGCAGGTTTTATAAGAACAACACATAGACTGAGTGTTTGCAATGGTAGGAAAATCCAAATTGAGTTATTGGTACCCTCTAAAAAAGCATAATATAAGCTGTAATCTATATTTGAAATGAAATTCAGTGAATAAATAGATCTAAAGATGTAATCTACATTTGAAATGAAATTCAGTGAATAAGTAGACCAAATATATGAAATATTAAGTTTTTATGTATGGAAACATGGTTTTGAGAAAATCACCTTCAAAGCAAATCACAAAATAAACAATTAAAAGACTACCAAACTCAGAAAGCTGCATGAAGGATACTTTCCTGCTTGTAAACTAAAAAGAATATTTAATGAAAAAAAATATATGTACCAAAGTACTCATAATTAAAACTTATTTAAAAAAAAAATCACTTCAGATCTATTTTGGTGATTATCTCAATTTATTCTCACCTGAAGAGGCTCATTTTGTGGAGAAACCTCGCATTTATCGAAAGTTTTTAAAAACTTTGTATATATTATACTGCATCACTACTTATTTTATTTTTCTTTATGTGGGATCAAATCCAGAATATGAATTATAAAAACAACCAACCTGGCGTATGTAATCTGTAAAGCTGTGAGTATATAGCTTAAAGCTTGTTGCTTAGCTGTATTGCTGTCCAGTGACAGGATGATCTTAGATAGTGATGGACGATGTTTGCCTAGGTTTGATGGTGCTTGACCGTCTGGACTTGATGGATGTCCAGGCTCAGTTGACACACCTAAAAAAGAGTTAAAGATTGATTATCGCTACAACACATCAACACGTTCACTGCCACTTTTTCTCGAATTCGTTCGGCTACGCAACACTAAAATAAAGGGTGCTATAGCATTGTAATCACCTTGGTAAGGCTGATATTTACACCCCTAACAATAGAGGGCGCACTCTTTTGTGGTTACACCTCTTTGGTAATTAACATGTAAGAAACTACTAGAGTATTACTACATAACCTTACTGTAGGTGTCGAAATCCAATGTAACCTGAGCAGGATACACAAAAAGTCTATGTGACTTGACGAGTATATTTGTTAACAGTGCCATCAATGACAAAAATAAAGGTATCTACAGTATATTTCGTCAAAATAAGCAAGTTATTTTTAAAATCAACTTTTTGTCATATTCAGGTGAAAATACATTTTGAAAACTTTCCAAATTTTTAAAAATGTGTATACCTTGCCATTTTAAATGATATGTGTAAATATAAAATATATAAAAATAATTATACCCAATTCTGATGCCCCTAGTGGGTCTCTTGGTGTAGTGAATAGGACAGGTTCATGCATTAGTGGTACCGAGGCATCAGTCGTTGACCAGGCTACACTGTGTGATGAACCACATGCAACACGAGTAATACGAACACCTTCCAAGCCCTGCACGAGGGCAGTCTTTTTGTTGACCGTGGTTGTACCATTACCCTGCTGTCCATGATCATTGTCACCCCAAGCAAAAACCTATAAAATATGAAAACACCTTCTATTAACAATTCAACAAAAAAATATGAGGTGTCGTGACAAAAAGAGTCATGTTCGGCAGGTCAGTTTGAGATATTTACATAAATAGACAAAAAGTCATAATTTCACAAAAATGAGATTTCTCTTGTTTTGTTAAGTTTACTAATTAAATTTCATGATCCTGTTTATGAATATTTACAATAAACATGTTTTTGAACTACATTCTGTAAAGGCTGTTTTTAAAAAATCAATGGAAAAACATACAGGAAATCAACAGTTGTTTATCTTTAAAGTCGATTTTCTCTGAAGTGTGTTTTCATACACCTATGTTTTAAAATGATTTTTCTCTGGTTATACTGAAGCTATAAACCTCATTTAAAAACCAATTAAAAGCTTATAATCTCTTCTATCAAAATGCAACAATAACTCATTTTGGTTTTCTTTACAACACAACTCATTTTGTGGTGACCTCACAAATATGTGATCTGCTCTAGCAAAATGTAATATGTATAAAAAAATCTAACTTTTTCAGATTCGTTTAATCTTATCTGATGGGAAATTTCATAACCATTACAATAAATAACAAACTTAGTAGTTTATGTGGATGGAGTCTAAAAATATTACATATCAAAATATGTCTAACTACACAAATAAAAGATTTGAGAAAATCACAATTGAAAATGTCATTATTTTAAAAACATCACTAAAGGTCAACTGACGGGGGTGTTGTATCCCCCCTCCCCCCCTGCCAGCACAACCGTAGCGCCGCCACTGAACTGCACATGGGGCTATGTATTTTGTGGAAGTTCACCATCTAGCCGTAAATAATATATCTATGGGAGCAGCACATTTATATGCTCTTTCTGAACAAACAATAAATACTGTGTGCATACTTTTCCTGCATCAGTAACAGCCAAGCAGTGTAATGCACCGACAGCCACATGTATGATCTTCTTCCCTTTCAGACTCTCCACTATCTGTGGCTTGCGGACATGTGCATCTGTTCCGTGACCTAGTCGGAAATAATCACCTTTTCCCCTGTAAACAAAACAATTGTAAAATTTAACACGTTCACTGCCAGCGACGAGTATACTCGCCAACCGGGTGTTGATGTGTGCGCCAGTGACGAGTATACTTGTCAAAAACAGTGTATCCTTATAACGTTGCTAACAACAAAGTAAACTTACAGCCTCTTCAGGGGTAGTTCAGGGAAGATACACCTTGATGATAATTTTTTGTTGTGTTTTATAGCAGGCAGTTTAAAAGATTACAAAGTGTCCTGGCACCCTTAATGCAAACGAGTAAACTCGTTACTAATAACAATCATATTTCCAGTGCAAGCGAGTAAACTCGCCACTGGCGTAGGCAAGAATATTTCTTTCCCAGTGCAAACAATGAGTATACTCGTCACCTAATATTTTCCCGCCAAAATATTAGACACCATATTTTGATGATATGTGACTAAATAAAACCTTTAAAAACTATATTTGTACATGTAAACCCTGTTCTGGCACACGGGAATGAAACAGTAAAATGGGTCTGGCAATCAACGTGTTAAACAACCAGAGCTAGGATAATGAAGCTCAGTGTTTGAATAAGCCATTTCACAGTTTTAACTGTGCATGTGCAGATTAAAGTAAAGTGATAAAACCACGCGCAACAATCATACTCTTTTCAATAAGAGCCGTGTATCATTTTAATACTTGACCTTGGTAACGCACATGCATAGTTGAAACCGTGAAATGGCGTATTGTAGATCGTATCCACATGCATGTAACCCAGGCTATTTCCTCAACAGTAAGCACTGTTTTTTATGTGACACATAGCTTGCCGGACATTCATTTATACCTCGCGGAACTCAGTTATTCAACAATCGTTTCAAAAGGTAGATTAAGTTACGAGAGATGAAATCATGTAATGTAACGGATCATGTAAATTTCCATTTAATTGGATGAAATAAAGTTTATCTGTATCTGTATCTGTATGGTTAGATTGAGACTGTTCACAAAAACAAAGCAAATACATATTCATCCACTCAAAAAATAAATTCTTTTATTATTTTGCATTTAGTATATTCATAAATTTAAATACATTATAGCCAAATTTAGAATGTTTTCATTCTTTAAACTTTGGAAGGAATTCAAGGAATTTTGTTATATGGAGCAGTTAAGACAAGGGAACTGTGAACCACAGCAAAAATGGCCTCAAGGCCCTATCACACCTGATGATATAAAACTTCCTGGATAAGGACTATAAAATGTAGGTCCAGTGTACACAAATGATTTGTGTGCATTATAAGAAACCCAGTAAATCTTTTAAGACAGGTAGGTTATTGACCTGGTGTACTGATCCATACAACCAATGTTGTGGAAAGATGAAGGTAGTAGCATTTGGCTGAAAGGAACATGACATGAATCTTAGAAGAGGAGCAAATGATTGAAAATGCAACACCAATTCTACAAGTGATTTCAGAACTATTGTAGTGGATATAAAATTGTGTAACTGGTAGAGAGTGTGATGGGCAATGCTATTCTTGACTGTATCATTTACTCTTATTACCCACGGACAAGGTAAACTGGCACAGATGATGGCAAGACGTGACGGTATGGGGTGTACTATAAGTCCATTGAAATGAGCCTGTGAAAAAGTGATCCTCATGTAAAAGTACATGTATACATAAATGACAAAATTTTAATTTAGAATTTTAAGAAGATTTTACCATGTCCAAACAAGTCCAGATTTTGTGAGAGCCAATGAAAACTGAGCACCACATTCAATCTGGATGACTCCTTGTCCATTGAGACGTTCAACGTTGTGAGGAAAATTACAACCTTCGCTTCCACCACGACCAAGTTTACCAAAATCACCATCACCCCATGAGTACACTCTTCCATCGTCTGTCAATGCTAGCGTCTGTGCATCCCTACTGCCACAGGCAACCATGATGACTCTCTCACTGGAGAGTGCTTTTACCTGAAAATATGAAAATTGTAAATTACAATTAGTACAAACATTTTCTGTTGGATGGTGTGCCTCGACTTTATGTTTTTAATGTGAGTTTCAAGACACTTTGGGTGTCAACTAGAAGTTTTGCTTGGTGGGGATCCCAAAAACAATGACCTCTGGTGTTAAACTCAAAGGACAACACTGGGAACAAAATGTAAAAAGATCCAACTTCAAAATCTGGTGTTTTCAGTGCAAAACACACTGTGCATATAATTGTTTGTATTATTGCTTCTCCACACATACATATACATAACAAATGTTAACCTTATGTGTATTATTTTGATGGCTAGATAGTGAGCTTTCATGGAATTCATACAGTAGCACCAAAGTACAATTCCATGGAAGTGCCAACTATGTCTAGAATCCAACCAATTAAATCATGTTACGTTTTAACGCTGTTGAAACAGCAAAATTGTTTCTGATTTATCAACAAACGAAAATAAATTTAATCCAAATATAAAGACAACTGACAACGTCAAATACAGGTAACATACATAAATAATTTTTATGACAAAAGAATGTTAAAGTAAAATAATTACAAAAAAGTTTTTATTAGTTAACTCAAATGTTTGCGACAATGGCTGACAACCATCAATAATAGGCGGCTACATGGAATTGCAATTCTGCAGTGTTAAGTTCACCATCTAGCTGTAAAAATTAATGGGTGGAAGGAAGCCAAAATAAGTTTGAGAATATAATACACACTGTTTTACTTGTGTAACTAGCCTCATACATTATGTTCTTCATAACAAGAGTTTATCTTGTTGATGTGAATGGAGGTGGTCTTCCCACATTTCCACATTGCCGTGTTCAGTATAAAAGGTTTTTTTTGTTCTTTTACGGTGAAGCACATTCAAACTTTTAGCAAATGACCTCTATTAAGCCTGACTTAATACCATTATTACTTCATAATATTATTCTTATTCAATTTATTTTTATGATCCCAGCAACAATCATACCTGCTTAGGCCTGAGTTGTGTTGTGTTATCACCATGCCCGAGTCGTCCATATTCCCCTAAGCCCCATGTATACAGATCTCCATTGCTGGTTACAGCAGCACTGTGTGAACTGCCACATGCAATGTCTCTGATACGCTTTGTCTTCAAGGCATCAATCACTTTAGGCTTGTCAACATTCCTTAAAAAAATTATAGTAAAATCACAATATATATATTGTAGAGAGTTGCATATCCTTTAGGCGACAGTGTGTTGTCTGCTTTTGTGACTCCTAAGCGACATGTCCAATGAATAAATAAATATAATATTTGAAGTACTTCTAACCATATTGAATTTTTTGGATTTACCAATCACCTATGACCATTGATAAATTGTTGACAGTTCAAGGAATTTCAACTTTAACGATCACAATTATTATCATATATTTACATCAGTATTAACCCTTTCACTGCTGGGTGTTAGTCCCACCTATGTGCTGGACATGTTTGTATGGAAAATAAGTGATTTTGAAATGTTAAAAGAAATACTAAACGATATTATTTCAAAATTATTTTTGTTTTAAGTTGGGCAATATGTTGGCCTTATTTGGGAGGAAAAAAATTGGAAATTTACATAATGATGATGTCATATGATGTCATAGAATCCATTTTTATTCATTTTTTTCATCAAATCTGTGAAAAAACTATTTTTTCTTCAAGCATTGTTAATAGGATACATTTTTTACACTGGATCGTAAGGCAGACACATACTATGAATACAAATATCAAAAGTTTGAACGATTTTCGTCACTTTATAACAAAGTAGACACAAAATAAACATTTTCGGTAAAATCATGAAAAAACATGAATTTTCATAAAAACCATAGAGGGTGCATAATCTGGGGAATACATTTTTTTTTAAATTGGAAATTTGTCATTGATGGTATAAAAACTAAAGAGGGCAGGTTTAGCAATAGCCAAGTACATTAAACAAACGATTTATCATACCCCTGGTAGTATCAGGGGTTGGCCAGTTTAATGACATTTTATTATCCTCGGTAGTACTGGGGAAGGCAGTGAAAGGGTTAACTCAAATACCTAACCATATCAGATTTTTTGGGAATGTACAAATCACCTATTGCCATTATATTTAAAAAATTGTTGAAAGTTGAAAAAATTTCAACCTTAAATACAAAAATTGTTATCTTATTTTTGCATCAGGATTAACATTAAATTAAGGACCCCTTTTCCTGTCAATCATTGTGTAAATAATTATTTTTCAGTATTAACATTCCAAAATACTATTTCAAATTTCAATTTTGGGGAATTACGATCAACCTGAAAACAGGCTTTAGACTAAAAATTATTTTTGTTCATATGAGAGAGTAAGAATACTAACATGCGACTGAAATGCCCTAGTTTGCCATCATCTCCTTCACCCCAGGAGAACACTTTGCCATCTGTAGTCAGAGCCATTGCATGCCGTCCACCTACAAAACATAGAACAAAATTATTAAAAAGATTTCTGCTACTTTATAAAATCTAATCTTAACATAAGTTAAACAGTGCAGTATATAGCTCCCAAGACTGAAGTAATTACTCAAGTCCTTAAAATAAGTGATATTTTTTACACACTTTGATGTTTTCAACTTGTATGTGCGTTACCATGGTAAAGCGTGATCACAGCCTACAAAACACTAACCATTGCAAAGACTATACTCATGATATGGAGTTTCCAATGGTTGGAAGTTTTGACCTGAGTTGAAACTGCAAAGTTTTATTCTCAGAATACTGTCTACACACTATAAAAGGCAGAAAGTATAATGCATACTCTAAGCAATGAGATACACGCCATGGTGACAGGATTCAATATTTCGACATAAATTATGTCATCAGCAGGAATTCCTGATGATGACATAATTTATGTCGAAATATTGAAT
>JAOTQE010130708.1:0-12121 GCA_025631205.1 Nesometra sesokonis
CCATAAGAAAGCCTAACAGGACTAAACTGCTTGTTATTGACGGAATAACTCCTTTTTAATTATATAAAATATGAAAAAAAAAGATTTAAAAAAATAAAATAAAAAATATAATGTTAAAAATATTACATATTATTAATAATGCAAGAATGTATACTTGCGTTACTGTTAATAACATTGTATAAACGAATTTTATGATTTGAATGAAATGAAAGAAATGTGAATAAAGGTGGGTCACTCCCACGAAAGATAAAAAAAAAACTACAACGTTTCTTACTGTGTATAGAAAGAACAGAAAGAAACTTCGCGATTCGCGCGAATAAAATTCACATAGTGTAAAATTGAGTTTTTTTTATCAGTACCGTATGTGATGTGCTGTAAAATGACTTGCTTTTCTCTTCCGGGCACATTTTATTGCAGCTTAACCACACTTCATTGCAAACATGGTTGTTGATGTTTTACACTATATTAATCTAGGAATGTAGTGGTAATTTTAAAATGCATAATGAGTAATGTTGAGAACACCGGACTCAACGAGTCTTGTTAAGTACAACATACGGCAAGCACCAAACATGAACCGTTCAGTCATTCAATTATTTCAGGAAAAATCATATAAATTAGGCTATTAAGCTTAAATGAAATTGGAAACATTATTTAGTTGTTTCTTGTTTTGCCGTAAACCCTCAATTAATTTCTTAAGTTGTTCGAAATCTTGTTCTTGTGTAGCGCCCTCTGTAGTATTCACATTTCTTGTTGGCGTATCGATGAGAAAAGCACGTTTGCATTCCTGTGGTTAAAAAATATCTTTATTTAGAGTATATTATAATTTGTATTATCAGTGTCCATGCTTTGTCAGGCTATCGGACTTCGTTACGTTTAACCATATAACAGTGTTCCTTGATTTAACACATTTCTAGCGGATTTCTTTTTTAAAGATGAAATGAAACAATAAAAATAATAATGATGATGATGGTGATGATGATGATGATGAATATTGATTATGCACCAGTATCCATCTAAAAGATGATCATGGTGCAGCGACACATAGAAATGATAGGTACATAAGGTACTAAGGCTAAAAATGTTCAGAGCTCGTCAAAAATGTCTTGAGTTTGTATTCTAAAGATTCCAGTGAAGGTGAATTTTTAACAACTTTCGGTAAACGGTTCCACAAAAACGAAGCGTCAAAGGCGAATGATCTGTTACCACGATTTTTTATGCATGAGTTGGATAGAGAGAATATTGTTTCGTCGCTAAGTTAAAAAGCAGTCTAGATTTGATTTTGATTGGGTTTTGTAATATTTGGGCAGGAATTCGGGTAACCCGGAACACTTTTTTTTTTTAAATCGATGTGTACCATACATGAAACAAAACGCTACAAGTCTCATCTCAACTTAATGTTGACCCCCCCCCCCATTAGATACACAAGGACAGTGGCGATGGATTCGACCCAGGACTAATGATTTCCCAAAACTCAAGAAGAGCAATACAATAGCAAATACTGTATATCATACCTTATCAGATTGAATAATAACAAATTCTGTTGTAATGTTACCATGAACCAAGTCGTTACGATGAAGAAACTGCAAAGCTTTCTTCAAATCGTTCTCTATTTGTGTAAGGTTATCGTTTGAAAAAAGGCGTTCTTTAGTATTGTTCTCACTGTTTTTCTTAGTATGAGTAGCTATCATTGAAGACAGCAAGTACGGTCGAGACGTCGCAACACTTAGCAGGGGTAGGATTCTATTTCTTTCAACATCTTGGCTAACTTTTTCTAGCAATGTTACTTCGATTTCTGGAAAACATAAAATAGTATTCGGAAATGAAGACATGGTCATTTAGCCACTAGCCTAATGTATCACCAGCACGGTACCATACCTAGTTTAGATGGTGTATTGTACATTCTGGTTGAGTCTAATAAGCACTTTCATGGTTTAAACTTCGCATGTCCAGGATAAGGTCAAGTCAAGCCGCGTTACGCGACAGTAAATCATTATAGTGGTACGGTACAGTGATTGAATTACGGCCACGGCGCCGTTTCTATTATTTGACCTTGACATCAGACATGCACTTTGGAACAGTGAGAGGCTTATTCTGATTCAACGTGGTTAAATTTTATTTAAGCCGTACCAAATAATGTCACCTTTGTCTATTAAGGTACAATGGATAAATTACTGTACTAAATCAAATACAATATGTACGTGATGTTTCGGCCAGTGGCCTATGAGCGTCCGTCAGACAATGGTGAATTTAACATTATTTGTCGGATGAAGATTCCGGGGCACAGGCGAAACATCACGCACTGATGTCAGTTTTTGAATGCAACGAATTAGTAATAACATAACATAACATACTCTTTGATTCGCTGTGCAACTGTATAGACTGTGTCAATCCTATGCCATGTTTCTTCAAGCGCCTCTTCTTCCGAGCTTCATTAATGTACGGAATGGTGTACAGGTACGGATTAATAGAAGAGTTTATTGGCATGATCAGTGTCGCTGACCAAACGTATATTTCCACAGGGATCTGCCATGCCCCCGCTTGGGAAACGATTCCCATTAAGATTATAGGGAACCAGCAACAAAAGTCAGTAAAAACAATAATAGCCATTTTGGTAGCCATTTTTAATTCGTTGGATTTCACTTGATTCTTTTTAACTGACGATGCGGCCTGTTTTACATTTATGTATATGTAAATGTAACTGATTGCGATGATAAAAAATCCAACTAGATTGAATCCGAGAAATATTGCAATTGAAAACTCCCAACCATCAAGACGATCTCCTGTTAGAGGCAGCGCTAGGCATACGCTCGGTCGTCCGTAATAATTTTCACCAAAATAAGGTATGCTGAACATTGGCAGAAAGGATATGAAAATTGCAATTAACCAGGCAACTGCAAGCAAACGCATACACCTCTTACGATTTAACCGAAAGGTACTAAAAGGAAAAGCTATTGATACTGCGCGGTCAACACTCATCACAACTAAGATAAACACGGAGAATTCACTTGATAATGTCGATATAGAGCCGGCAAAACTGCACAGGAAACTTGTCTTCCAATCGTCTGCAAATCGTGCGTAGCGCCCTCTATAGTACAAGTCAGCTCCTGCGATAATTATCATGTACATACCCATCAGGTAATCAGAAGCTGCCAGATTAGTAATGAGTAAAGACTGGACGTTGCGATAGTCTTTGGCGTAAATACGCCAAACAATTACAATAATATTGCCTATGAGGGCGCTTATTCCAAGTATCCACATTAACATTCGCAAGAAGCTATTTTTCATGAGATCCTCACAAGAAGAGAACTGATCAGGAGGGGGATCGCAGTGGTCGATGTTACCCACAATGCAACAGAACAGAAAATCATCTGATGATCTGTAAACAAATATCATACAATTAATCATAAAGTATTGGTAACATTCTAGTAATGGTTTGAAAATAATGAAATCAAAATACTAAATGCACAAAATGTTGCGTATTGAAAACTCTTAACCTGAAGACGATCTTCTGTTGGAGCTGAGACTATCAGCATCAGGTTAGATGTAGCGCTAGGCATTATACGCGGTCGTCCTGAATAATGATCACGTAATGTATAAGCTATGTTAAACATTGACAGATCGGATATAAAAATTGCAATTAACCAGGCAACCGCAAGTAGACGGAAACTCGTTTTATCATCTAGTCGACAGTAACTGAAAAGAAAAGCTATTAATATTACGCAGTCAACACACAGTACTGTACAACCCAATTTAATTTCTTTCTATTATACCCTTATATTAACACAATCATTATTAGTGTAAATGTACATTACTCTTTAAGAGTATGCTAGTTCATTTTAGCTATAGAATTTATTGTACCAAAATATGCATTTTCTAAAATTAATAAAAATAAAATACATATGGAGGTTTACTTACAATGACTGTAGTCCCGTTAAACCATCAAACACATTGTCATCAAATGTCGTTAAGGAGTTTCCTTCAATATTCCTATGAAAATGAAGACAAACGTAAAACCTACAACTAACTAGATAGGCATGTTATAGAAAACAAAATGTGACAGAGTGAAGCCGGCATAAGTCGCAAAGTTAGTTTTCCAATAGGCAGAAATAAAATAAAAATGGACAATGTTTTCAATATTTTGTTTATCTCAATGTAATAACATACAGTTTAAATATTTAACATTCATATTAAACTAACAATGACAAAAAAGTTCAAAAAGTGCAATTTAAAACATTCATTCTTCATGTTTGAATTTTGATTTTTCGTAAAACCTACTGTGACAGATACCCAATGCGTTCGATTAAAATTTTACAATAATTTATGAAGTATCCGTTTTTGTTTTCGTATTTTGTGAAGTTACGAAATCTACTGGTAATTAACAAAATTACTTTCATACAAACACCTTCAAATTTACTTAAAAAATAACAAATTACTTTCACATAATACAAACAACTTCAAATTTACTAATGTTAATGTAAGTTTGTATTTGTAATTGAACACCATTAGGCCCCATAAAAAATATCAGTTTATCAGCCCCGCGGGCATCACTTTTGGGGAAATCTCGATTTTGTTTTACTCATTGTACTATTCAAATGATCTATTTTTTTCTGTTATATTCACTGGAAAGTTTTTGAATTCTTATAATAGATTAATATGAACGATTCTCGAGCCCACAACAAAACATGGGCGTCGTATTTGCGCGAGTCTAAAATAATGGACGATCTAGCCCAACGTGAGATCACTATAGACATCGGATAGTCGGTTAAAAACAAACATCCCGCCCTCATCAGTTTTTATGCTTAGGTAGGGTGATAAACTAATAATTTTTATGGGGCCATCCTAGATGACAAAATAAACACATTGAAAGCAACATGCGACCTACAGATATTTCAGTGTAGGGAGAACTGCAAATAAGCCGGAATCTACTGACGTTAATCCGTTACTGTCAAGGAACCTGCAAAATAAAAGTAACGTGAAAGAATATCCAAGGTTTATATTGGGTTTTGTCAACAGTTTGTATAGTATCTGTAGTTTGACTTTTGTAACATACATATATGGAAAAGCTTAAATTCCTGGCCACACCAATAACAATACCGACCCGATAACGATACCAATACAAAATGTAGTGCAAATGTATAGAGGCGGATATACTCACAGGAACCATCGTCCGGGGAATCGGTATAATATCGTAGGAATCGCTCTTGAAGCGATTTTTAGCAGCAAATCGGTACGATAACAACTTTCAGCCAATCAGGTTATAGTATTAATACAAAGTTTTTCCTCGATCGTGTGTAGTGTGCAGCGTGGTGATCAAGTTGAACATTTGATTTGAAAGTTAAATCATGTATTATATAATAAGGGACTATAACCCTGAGTTTAAAAAATCGACAAAATATGTGGTTTCATGAGATGGATGGCAGTAAACTAGGGTACCGACCAGGTAGGAAGGTTGAGAGTTTGGCATAGGCCTAGGCTTTCCGCACTATTCCCCGTGTCGACAGGTTGAGCTAGGCTTGGGTACTGAACAAGGCTAGGCATGGGTAATCAGAGACTGTATCATGTCATCACATCGGTACAGAGCCTAGAGTATCATTTATTTTTATTTTTCAGTAACTTCATAATCATAATCATATATTTAAATCATCGTCAATCATTGAATGACAGTCATCATTACAAAAAAACAGCATCAAATTCGCAATGTATCAACGGTTTCTTATCATGACTTTTTATCATGTTTTTGTTGGTGACGTAACCGCAAAAAGGCAGATTAATCGTAATCGCTACGTCTGCATCGACTTATCGGTATCATTATCGGTGTTACATTTGAGCGGGCCTTAATACAATGTGCAATATTCATACAGCAAGGAAGAAGAGAGATATAAATAGCCTATTTAAAATAAATTCATAATAACAAAAAAATATTTAGAATATGTAAACTTGGAATGACTTTTTCTTGAAATAATTAAAATCACATGATCCGAATTTTTATATGTAATATTGCAAAGTTTAAAGTTAATAGAAATTATCCAAGCAGCATTTTTTTTTCTGATGTATTGAACCGACAGGTGTACCTTACATACAAGCCTGAGAGTTGAACTGCCGACTTGGTTGGGGTCCCAAACCGTATTTTTTAGCACCAACCCTCCTATAATTAAAATAAATCTTACAGATATTCAAGACTGTTCAGACCATTGAATGCTCCATATAGTAGGTGTCCTATGATATTCCTGGACAACACCCTAAAAACGAACAAATAAGAAAGAACGTTAATATTGTTTAAGCAGGTAATAATTATTTGTACAATGTATAATTATAATTTTTAAATGACATCGTCAACCATGCAAAATTAATTACAAATACATTTGAGAATAATGGATAATAGTTTCTATATCTCTACACTGTATAATCATGTATGCACATACCTGCCCCTTTGGTTTCGCGCGATATGGTAAATACTGAGGTTTCGCAGCTTTACGAAACACAAATACGAAAACGGATACGTCATACATTCTTGTATTATTTGAATAGAACACCTTAAATATCTGTCACAGTTAGTCAGTATTTTACGACGATCATCAATAATTCATAGCTATACAATTTGATATATTTTTGAACACATTCAAGAAGCTTCAAAAATTGGAGTGTGACGTATCCGTTTTCGTATTTCGTAAGTTTGCGAAACCTCACTATTATACTGTGCATATCACGTACCCACGTATCATTAGTCCATACCGTCGGTACGAGTACTGTGAGACACATGTTACTTCCCTATTGGGGTCTTTTTCTCATTCTCAACCCAACCCACTTGTATGATTTTCGCCTCTTAATTGTAAAATCACAACATTATTGCCATAATCTCTAAATAGAGACAAAAGAACGAAGGAAACGGAAAAAACGTTCATTTGCTAAAATAATATTTCTTTATTGGCCAAATTGTAATCGGAAATATTGGACTCGCTCCTACTACAGTACTTCAATATTAAGAAATATTAGTATGACATTAGTATGTCAGAAAGTAAGCTTTTGACTTCGTTTGTTTAAGGACATAAAAACAAAAGACATGTTGACAATTTTGCTTTAGAATATCTTTACAAGGACTACTACTAACTACTACTTTGAAAATAGAGATACATATAGTTATTTCATTTGGATAAATATTATACTTACAATATTTTCATATTTATTTGATGAATAAAGGTATTTGGCAAAATTTCCTGGATTCCATTATTTGAAAAATCACTGAAATAGGATATAGTTGAAAATCATTACCTGTTTAAAAGGTCTACTATATTTCACAGATTTTAAAGAGCTTTAATTGAAAATATAAATAAATAAAATATATAAATATTTAATTTTTATATATAATGTTATATAAATAGATTATAAGTGTTTGTTAATTCCACTTTACCATTAATGTTGTGTTGTGGTTACTATAATTATTAATTAACATACAAATTATCTATTCATGTCGATAAAGTAAGGTCTATTATTGTTACAATTAAACACCCTTAATAAAAAAATACCTAATAAAAAGTTACATGTAAACGTAAAACAAACATATTTTATTCAAAAAATATGACCTGATCATCAGATTTGACTTAAGACGCTACAATAATAAATATTAAAATACCTACGCCGTTATCAGTAGCGAGAATTGATCAATGTCCAGCAGTAAAACATCTTGAAGCGTCACTCCAGTTGTCGACCGTCTGTTTACTAATGTAACTGTAAGGTCAGTTAGATTTCTAAAAAAAAATTATAAAATATACAGTATGTATATATAGCAGAGCGACGACAAAGTTTTCGATAATAGGAAAAGATTTAGAAATTGTCATTTCTTTCAAATTGTATTTTATCAAAAAAGTATACAGTTTAAACACTCAACTTTCAGACATTAACGATTTTCAGATATGAAAAAAAAAGATTGTTTAAAAATGCAATTTGAAATTACCATTCTTATTCAATGAGATAAGCAATTTTCTAATGCAGTTTTCTCAAAACTGCATTTTTAATGTTCGAAATAAACATCGTACTGAACTAATAATTTATATATAACTCAATTGTCATTTTTTTCGACTTATGCCTCTTTGGCTTGGCCCTGCCATTATTATATTGATTTTAAATTAATGAACCACGATTTTTCTCATGTAAATCAGTGACATATTCACTGTCACCTGGAAAACAAAGATAATGGTTCGGGACACTTCTGTCATCAATGCCTAACTTGATGTCTATCGGACTCAAGTCCCGTTAGAAGTGCACTTCAGACTTGCGTGTGTTTTCTCATCACAACAAAAAGCTCCAAATCAAAGTGATCTTTCTTAGGCAATCGGTAGACTATGTTTCACAAAATTTGAAGAACTTGCTACAATTAAACTTTACGTAATTAAATTTACTTACAAATAGCGTGTTGTAGGTAAAATAACAGACGATAGTTTATGATTCCATTCAATACTGGTACAATTGACTTCTAGACCTCTACAAGAACATCCGGGTGGACATCCATTGTCTAAAGTAATATACAAGGGCATAAATCGTTTGTGACATAACATTATCGTTGAACATGATTTTTTTTTATGTGTTTTATTTATAATTTACAAAGTTTACTTACTTTTGCGGAAAAGAAAATCACGTAAAATAGAGTATTGAACACTAAATTTTTACAACTATTGTTACGCACTTATTAATAAAGCCAATGATTTAATGAATAAAACCAATTTTAAATGATCCGCTCAAAATAAACACCTTATTAATACCTTTGTCATATTTTATCGTCGTAAACGAATTACTACCTTCGCGATTTCACTGTTACCTGTGCATCATGTCAGAAATAGGGCAGTTTATGAATTATTTGTATCATTTAAAATCATCGGAACAGAGGTTAAACGTAATTATAAAAAGAAGAGAGTATGATAAGAGTAGCAGAGGTTGCTGTAAGTGAAGTATTGTCAAACCAATTGGATGACCTTATACAGGGGCGGATCCGGGATTTAGTGGAAGTGTTATATTTTTAAAATAATATAAACAATAATAAATAATAATCCTCTTGTATCATTATTCTCATCATCATCATCATCATCATATTATCATCATCATCACCATCACTCATCAACAATACTGTCATCGTCATCTTCATATCATAACCATTATTATCATAATCATCATCATCATCATCATTACCATTGCCATCATCTTCATCGTACACTTAAGTACTAAAAGCTCAATCATATTTTTATATTTTATTGTTGACTCCATAAATTATAGGAACTATACAAACACAAATCTGAAAATTGAAAATGCACCTACCACAAAACAGTTCGTCATCACCTTCAGGACAATCTTTAACCTGATTGCACCTATCATCATGTGATACACATACGGTGCTATCTCTACATTTGTAAGAATGTGGACAGGCATATACCTCTGAAAATACGTAAAATATAATATCATTAACATGTTATATATTGTATTGTTTATTTCCTTTCCTTTCTACAATTTAGGATTCACTGCCTAAACAGTCATCAATTTTTAAATAAAACTTCTCAATAATCCATTAATTTAGAATGATATAAAGTAAGAAATATCGAAAGCGGTCTAACTTTAATCCAGGACTAAATTCAAATTTAAACATTTCTATCCACGTAATTTTTGTTCAGATTGGTTGAAAAACAATTAACGTCAAAATTATGATTTTAAAAAGAATGACATGAAGAAAAATTGAAAACGCGGGATTTTCAAATAGAGCAAACCCTGTTTACAAGCTTTGAAGTGATGTCTTATTCTGTCACGCATCATGGAATAACAATAGACGAATTAAGGTAATGGTGCACAGGAATTCGAATTAAATTATATTGTTTGGTTGAAAATTCAGTCAAAAGAGATTCATATGTATGGAAATTCCAGGACCAACTAATGATTTTCTAAGGATAGTCCAGTACTAAATTTTCAGAATATTAACCTATATGTTTAATACTATAGAGTAGGCCTATTTCGACATACGCTCCCAAATGTTTGGTGGATAGGGTGTTGGTTCTTACTTTATAGACATTCGGAATGTATTCATTTGTTTGTAATAAAAATCGTAAAATACGAAACATCAAACCTAAACTTCGATAATGATTTAACAATAGTTAGATTAAAATTATTATATTACCACAGTCGCGTTCGTCTTCTCCATTTGGGCAATCCCATATGCCATTGCAACGTAATCTTTCCGCAATGCAATACGCCGATGGACATTTAATGGTGTCTTCCGGACATTTATAGTTATCTTTAAAAAAACAATTAATTTGCAAAAACACAAGTGATTTTAAATTGATCAAAACTGAACAAACGTGGCAAGGCATTTCAAAACCACAAAGTTGTCGGAAAATCGGTAAATGGAGGTAATTCCGACACCGCATTACACATGTTGTAAGTTTAAAAATGAGGGGTTATTAAAATCGGACAGCTAACCAAAGTTATTAAATAAAATACTCAAAAACTTTCTTTGTATTCTTTCCTGTTGTTTATTTGCTTATTTGTCAATAACGTCCTGTGGGGCAATTTGGTGGTTTTGACAAGCTTTGCCTCAAATGGAATGAAAATGTCCAGAAACCTTTAACAACAACAACAACAACAACAACACATTACCGTAGCAGATACAAAACCGGAGAAACAAATTGACAGCATAAAAACTGTATAAAAAGGGGAAGAAACATTGAGATGGAATCTCCGAATGGGGAAAATGGGTTCCCATTGTATCAAAGGCATGCATAATATAAAAATTGGACACATACATCTCAGGATATTCTACAAACTAGAATAAATACCAGCGTTGTCACTTGATTTTCAAACAAAATAATTGAGAACAGAACGTTTACTTATTTTTAAATACTACTACTATACTACTGTTGTGATACAATATACCACTACAGTAAATCCTTCATATAAAGCCTTAAAAAGAGGGTTTTTTTTCGAGATTGGTTTCCGTTAAAGGTCACTTTCAAACTTGGTGGGATGCTTTTCTGTGAAATGAAAATTTTAATTTCATAATGAATTAATAACAAAATCCAGGCTGATGATATGATTTTCAATTATAAGACTTTTAATCAACTGAAATGCTTCTAAATTCATTTTCAAACACACATTGTCATCGTTGTTTTCATTATCGTATATAGTCCAGTCAAATATCACCTTCACCATGGTATGAGTTCCTACCTCAATAAAATTCAGCCAGTTGGTTCTATATATATTAAGAACACCATTTCTTGATGTTGCCTTCTAAAGAAGGTGGGATTTTACAAAAAAAGTAGACTTTTATAAGCAGTTTTTACCGACACGCCGTCGTGAATCGTTTACCTCGAAATATGACGTCACGCAGCCGCGATAAGGATACACCGTTAGCGCCTGTAGAAAAACCTTACTAACGATGCGTTAAACTACGTTTATCTTATAAATATAATAATTTAAAGTATTAATATATATTACTACCCACAAAATCCTAAAGTAAGAACAACAACTGTTTTAAAATAAGAGTTTGGAAACGAGTAAACCAGGAAATAAAAAATGGCCTTCCATATTGTGAACTACGCCCTCTACATTAAAACGATAATTACTTACAGGCACGGCACTGAGTAACCGGCCGACCGCGATGCTTTATTTTGTAAGAAAAATGATGTCATGAATTATATATAACATATTTTAACAAACATACATTGTCAATAAATACATTTTAGTAAATAAATCATATTTTGCTGTTCGTACTAAAACATAATGTGCTTATCAACTACCAGAAAGTCGCGTTTTGTTTTATGAAAAACAACAAGAAACTATAGGCCTAATACACATTAAGAAAAAAAATGCATTAACATTATTATAATAAATCACGTTTAAGTGTAGATTTATACAGTAAAAAAAATAAGTAGGCCTACTTACCGATATATACAGCTGTTGAACATCGGAAGCTATTCACTTTTATATATTCACTCTCGGGAACGGTGCCGAAATATTTGGTTGCACAAAGTCAAAAACGTTTATAATAATGTTTTCTTTTTCTTGTAGAACAATTCAATTCAATTCAGTTTATTGACTCACCGTACATTACAGTATATGTCATAAAATACAATGAACAACAAAAAAT
>JAOTQE010130719.1:0-12120 GCA_025631205.1 Nesometra sesokonis
ATAGTACTATTTGGAGGCACCTCTGCCCATAGTTTTAACCAGCAACTCTCAAGGCAACGTATATTTGTATATTATCCGCTTAAAATTACAACAGTACACAAGAAAATATTTAACAATAATATACAGTGTAATTGTACATAACAGTAAATATATACAGTGTATTTGTAAATGTAAAGGCAGGGATGGGGTGTTAATGATTAAAGAGAGCAAGTTTATTTCTTTAACGGAATTTTCAGAAGGGTCAAGAGCAAGGTCATAAGATTGTTGAAGGGCATAGGGTAAAAAGGAAGATGATTATTATTATTATTATTGATTATTGTGGAAAATGAATATAGTTTTTGTTTCTTTAATATTTTGTCAACTTTTTTATACAGTGTTTCCTCACAAGGCTAATCGCAGTGGCTTCTCACAAGTTTTTATTTCTTAATTGTATTGTATAATGTTTATGAAATGAGATTATTTGCAGCAATTGCCTACTTAATATTTTCAACATAAATTGATATTATCTATCTCAAATTCAAAAAAGTTATGCCGAAAATATTAACTCAATTTAATTGTTGCTATACTCAGTCTCAGCTTAAGAAAAGGATTTGCAAGCAGTCCCATGCCTTTTTATATTGATCTGCTTAATTCTTAATGTCTCCTTTTATGACAGTGTTCCACTCTTCTCCACAAAGCTCATGTTTTTTGTACAATTCTTAATATTTTATTCAATGATGTTTTGATGTTTTTTTAATACTATATTATGTAAATTGTAAATCATATGCAATTTGGCCGCAATGATGTTTTCGAAATAAAGATTATTATATGCAACAATTTATTTAAATTTAAAATCATTCTAATGCAAAACATAAATGATATTAAATGAATGATAATAATAGTAATTTTAGAAGTTAGATATGGATTGAGTAAAACACACAGGGTAAACTTGACCTGGGTCCTCTGTTAATTTTCACATTAAAATATTTAAATAGAAATATTGCATGTATATTTGCCTTATGTCACTTTATAGCTGTATAATATTGAAATGTTTTATATTTAATTATTCAATAAAATAATTTTTCTAGCCTCTGGTCAATAATGACAGTTGGCGATGCAATTGACCAACTGTCTTTCTGTGAGGTCAACATTATTAGCTGTCGGTCACTTGATTTCTGTCAATTTTCGTGTGTATTTATAATTGAATTTTCTACATCTAAATTTACTTGTTTTTTTGGTGAATTTAAAGCGTCATGTTTTATGTATCATTTTCAATATTATTATGTCGATATTAAACTTAATCTTAAGTTGTTGAGTTTCTTTTCAGTTTAAGCAGGTGTATGTTTGTTTGTCTGGTTTTTCTTTTACTAAGACCTCTGACTCATGTTAATCTGGGGAGATTATTTAATGCCTTAAAATTGTTATCCAGGATAAATTTAAATAAACAAATTGTGCATATACAAAAATAGGTATTTTTATAGTTTGTATGTGTACATTTGTTAAACGATTTTAGTGTTCTCCCAATTGAAAAATTTATACTGGTAAATTTTGTCCAAAACAACATGACTTGTCAGGCATGGTTTTTGGTTTGGTTTTTACCCTACCCCAAATATCTACATAATTATAAACCTTTATAAGCATTCTTTGCAATATTAAAGAATAGGAAGGCAAAATATATCAGAATCAAAATTATATTATAAATTAGACATCTGTTTCAATACGAAAAATTTTTACTGGTCCCTTTTACCGGTAAATTTGATGGCTAAAACCATACTTCGGAGAACACCGGATTTTTTTTTTATTTCAAATAAAAAATACTTTCGAAATGTTTGAGAAAAAGATGTATTCCTAATTTTAGGTTAAATGATAAAATCGTATCATGCATTAATCATATATTAGTGTTGATGTAATTAATTATCGTTTACCTCAAACTATATAATAAGGGAGCTGTCCTATTTAATTTTAAGTGATAACTGATTTTCCGATTTTGGAATGGCTATTGTATCAGTGTTTTCCCGAGTATGGTTTGGTTTTAATGAAGAGAGTGCAGAATCTGTTTGAGCTCAATGCCTATCCTCTCTCCAGTTAATAATACCAAATAAATATTATAAGAATATCATAAGCCATCAAATTTAGAAGTAAAAACACTTTCCAGTAAAAATGTTATTTATTGAAAAATAATTATGATATTATTTTGATTGTCATATATTTTTTGCTCTCCTTTACTCTTTAGTATTACATAGAATATAGGAATACACATAGAGGCCTATAGTTATGTAGACACCTGGGGCTTGGCCAAAATCAACCTAAAAGACATTCCTGAGAAGTTATGTTTTTTGTACAATTTACCAGTAAAAATTCAATTTTCAATTTGGAGAACACTATATATGATTTAATGTATTCATTTTTATAAAAAAAGTATTCTAAATATAACATATATTCACATGATAAAAATACAATCAAGTGCCATTAATTTTAATACATTCATGTTGTTGGGCATGTTTTTTATTGAAGTCAAATGTAAATATTGACTTGTATTGGATTTAATACAAGTACATTGTTCATGTTATAGTATTACTTTAAAAATAAGAACATTCAAACTAAATGTAGGCTAAAGAGATGAACCTAAGATGTGTGACAATTCAGGAAAGATTTAGCAAGGAATTAACTCACAAGGACGTGCACATTAGCCAACGCTTGACGAGCACTCGAAGCACGCTCACAACATTTGTCGCAACCTAATTACATTGAATCCTGCCGATCTAAAACCTTGATATGTGGAAAAATCCAAGTAGCTACGTTTACGAAACATGTCGTATGACAGCATCGTATCATGGTTGGTTGTGTGGATTAGACGAATGTCATAATCCTTAATACGTCCATGTCATACAGCTGGAAAAGCTCGTCAAAGGGTGACAAGATGTGCCGGGCCGATTAAACCATGCTCTACGATTCAGGACTTCAAACTGACATGTTCATGCTGTTTGCGATATTTTACGGGATTAAGACCGACATCCATGGTTTATATATGATTTAGGCAATCAACATTTTCAGAGTTCATCTGATATTTCGGGGCGGTTTGTTATTTTAGCTGAGCTCTCAACACCGCCCCTCTGACAACTAGCACGATTTGGGTTCGCAACAGGTTATAGTCATTAAAATGTCAAATGTTTTTCGAAGTTTCATTTTTTTCCATATATTTCTTTTTTTATATTGCTTTCGTTTTATAAAATTAATTTTGAATAGTAAATATCTTCTGTAGCTAAAATAAAAAACTATTTTATGACAATGAATAATGTAAAATTATTGTTTTCTGCCGATTACAGGTACTGTAATAGTGATTGTTTCACAACTTTATGAAATACTAAAACGAAACGGATTCAAAATGGAAATATGATGTATCCGCTTTCTTTATCGCATTTCGTAAATTTTTGAAACCTCACTAATAATGTGAAATGCCCTAGAACCCTGTATTTGGTACTATCAACTCTATACAAAGTGGACTTTCCTAAAACCAGAGTTCATGAAAAATTACCCTATTCTAAATGTAATGTATATCATTTTTTATAAAACAGATACTCTCAATTCCGGAATCTGGACAAATTATTAAGTCTGGAACATAAAAATTACCTTCTGAAAACCGGACAACAATAAGGCATATATTTACGAAATACACTACTACAAAACTAACTAACTGTACACCATAATATTATCGCTGATTATCTCACATTTTTAATTTGTATGTTTTTATTTGTTTTTTTTTTATTTATAGAATATTAATGGAATGTGATCCCAACACAATTATTTCTAGGATAGCATTGAGGGGAGATGAGGTACCTATATCAGAACAGAACTTTGCACAGGTCAGTTAAATATCATAATTGCGCCATATATAATTTATTTGAATAACTTCTTTCTAAATCCAGAAGCTGTTATTGAGCACAGTCAGCTGGTGGTAGTTGTGCTGTGCATTAAACCGTTCATTGTACCCGCTTTAAAGGGGAACTCCTGGATAAAAATTAGTTGTTGCCTTACAGACACAATTTCACAACATTTGGACAATGATACCTTAAATAAAAACACTTTCCAAAGTAGGCATTAATTCAAAAAGTGGATCTACTACTCATATTACACAATACTAAAGAATAGGAAAATTACAGAATTTGAAAGAGTTGTGTTTGAAAACTGTATCAAAATTCACATTAAAAATTACCTGTTCTAATGTATATTTGATTGATCTTTCCATTCATGTGAGATATATTTGTAATGCTATTTTGGTTTTGAAAACACAACCCTTTCAAAATTTTCAATTTTTCTATTCTTCAACACTGTGTAATTTGAGTAGTAGACCCACTTTTGATTTGGGACTCGCATTTCAACACATTATTCATCATTATGTCGTTGTCCAAATGTTGTGAAATTTTGTCAGTTAGGTTACAACCAATTGTTCTATAGATTTATCCATAGAAATTTTAATCCCGGAGTTGCCCTTTAAATCACTCAGTTGCTCTTATGTTTGTTTTTTTTTAATATTTTTTATTTCATGTCACATCCAACAGCAATTTTTCTCACAAATTAAAAAATTAGAATGCTTTCTAAGACAAGTCTCATTATGCCTAGGGAGTGGTGCTGTTAGGTCATGGGAAAGAATCTAGTGTGTAACCAAATTCAAACCCAGGACCTCTCGATTCGAAGCCATTCTTGTTAACCACCAAGCTAATGTGCCAGAGGGATTGAGGGTATTTTATGTTGTACAGTATGTAGGATTCTTGAGTGCAGCATTACACATAAATAGGAAAAGGGGCTCTTAGTGTAGGATATGGTAGTTTACACATAAAGCAACAAATATCTATACGACATGTAGCAAGATGAGTGGTTTTATAAGTGATGACAGCCCATGTACCATTTATTTTTAACGTATATATTGAAGACCGAAGACAAAAGACATTTTTAAAACAAGTCTCAGTTTCATAGTATATTGAGAGGTGTCAATAATATAAATTTATTTGACTGATTTACAAAACTTATCTCCAAATCTAATAAAGTAATAGGAATTGCTAGATGAGTTGAAGCAGTTTCATAGCACTGGGGCACAATAGTTTCAACTATAACCCGATTTTAAAGCAATCCATTTTACTTTATATACCAAACAAAATTTAATTACCATCCAATAACAAAATCGACTTACATAATTCTACCTAGAGGCTAGGGCCTAGACTAGCCTTCTAGGCCTATTCTCTGTGGTGATTAGGCCTAGGCTAGGCTAGTTTGTAAATACAGGCCCTGGCATAAATTTCTAACAGCATACATCAACAACGTTTTTGTGTTTTTGCAATTTTAAAAATTAGGGTTGACTTTCACATTTACCAATTTTTTGGTTAAATTAACAATGCTTACAATTATCCAATAAGTTAGTAGTAATATGTGGAATTAATCCAGAAATTAAGTGAAATATTTGAAGTAAAATTGCTTGCGTAATTGAAAATTGTAATTCTCTGATGAAGATAAATAAAGTTTATGTACTAAAAAAGACTACCTGGCTGATCAATCCAAATTTTAGAAAAGTCTGTGCTTGGGCAACATAAAGATTTTTTGGGCTTTAATGAAGAGTTTTAAAAATAATTTTGAGTTTATGCATTCAAATTACATCTGAAGTATGTTTTATTGATGTGACTTTCTAAAAAAAAACAATGTTTTGATATATCAAAACTTCAAATGACCATCTTTAAATCTACTTACTATGAATGTCATTTCTAAAAACTACATTGTTAATATATTTTCCAACAGTGGGACTCATTTAGTGATGAGACCCTTTCCCTTTATCAAGATATAAAAGCAATCTTCATTTTGGAAGTATAATGCCGTCCAAGTGAGAATATAAAACTTTACAGCTATCTTTTTTCCTAAATCTTTCTCGGACCATGATTCAAGTTACTGCTGAGCCTAATGCCAAAATTCATGTTTATCAAGGAATCTTTAAAAATGTTCAAAATGAAATTGTTACATGAAAAGGAAAAAACAGTTCTTGCACATTCCTTTATGAGTTGATCTAGGCTAAATTCTTTTGAGATTGTTGATAAATCGAAACTGTCTAGTTAAACATCTGATAAAAATTTTGATTAAGTGACACTAATATATTGCTACATTATAGCGCTGTCTGAATTTACTTTTTATCTTAGAACGGTACTATAGTCTTTGTAGGTTTTTCAAATAATACTAAGCATGTAGTAGAAGAATAATGTTATCATCAATAGCATTAGTATCTTGGTTATAATCATAATCAATGTCAGTATAATCATTGTTGTCATTCTTATCATCGTCATTTCGACATCGTCATATTGTCATTATCGTCGTCACATCATAATCATCATCATCAACCATCATCATATTCGTTATCATCACCACCATCATCATTTTCATCATCATCATCTTAAATTCTCATCGTCATTCAGATCATTGTTACCATCATCTTAATGATCATACTTGTTGTCTTCATTGTCATTGTCATTCATATCATCATCATCATTTCAACATCGTCATACTGTCATCATCGTCGTCATCAACATTGTCAACATCGCAACTTCATAGTTTTGTTGTCATCATATCTTGGTTATTCATAGTCAGTGTCAGTATAATCATTATTGCCATTGTCATTCTTATTGTCATCATTTACTCATGTCATTTTTATTGTCATCATCGTTGTCATCGTAATTATCATCATCGCAGCATCACAGTTGTCATCATATCTTGGTTATAGTCATAATCAATGCCAGTATAATCATTATTGTCATTGTCATTAATATGTCATTTCCTCATTGCCATTCTTATTGTCATGGTCTTCATCACCATTATCACCATCACAGCATCATAGTTTTTTTTTTTTTTCTATGGTCTTACACGTGACAAGATTGTTTTCTTCTTGTGTAGATCCACAATATTGGTATAGTTATTTTTTAAGTACCGGTAACCAATTACATTATTATTATATTGTTATTGTATTTTATGTACCGGTACCATTACATTATTATTATATTATATTATTATTGTAGTATATTTCACCATATTGGAATTATTATATTATTATTGTAGTATATTTCACCATATTGGAATAAAAATAAATGTTATTGGATAGTTGTCATCATATCTCGGTTATAGTCGTAATCAATGTCAGTATAATCATTGTCATTGTCATTCTTATCTTTGTTATTTCCTCATCGTCATTCTTATTGTCATCATCATTGTCATCATCATTATCACCATTGCAGCATCACAGTTGTCATTATAGCTTGGTTATAGTCATGATCAATGTCAGTATAATCACCATTATTGTCATTGTCATTCTTATCGTCATTTCCTCATCGTCATTCTTATTATCATCGTCGTCATCATCATTATCACATCACAGATGTTGTCATTCCCATCATCATTAAGCATTATCATTGTTATCATCATTATCAACATTGTCATCATCATCATCATCATTATCATCGTCATGGTCATCATCACCTTCATGGTTATCGCCTTCATCATAATAATCATTATCACCGTCATCATCACCATTGTCGTCATCGTCATTATCATCATCTTTGTCATCATCATCATCATCATCATCATCATCATAATCTTAAATTCTCATTCATTCAGATCATTATTACCATCATCGTAATGATCATACTTGTTGTCTTCATTGTCATGCCATTATAAACAATGTGTTGCTTTGAAATCTTCATAGTCAATGCTTTTGAAAATATTTTTCTCTTGTTTACAATCATCAATTATAATTTGTAATGTAGTCCAGTTAGCTCAGTTGATAAATCATTTAAAGCATTTTAATCAAAGTAATCAAAGATTAAAAGGCTTAATTCCCTTCATGGATAACAAAGTGTTATTTACAGTATTACCTCAGATTTGGTATTTGATCACCTTCAATTTTGATCTAGACTCATCTTCTATGAAATACAAACATAATGCTTGCTTGCTTAAAATAGACTGTCATGTGATTTATTGTTTTTAAATAATGCAATAAAATATATTGCATCATGTTTTTTAGTATATATTCTTTAATAGTAAAGTAAAAAGCAAATGTATTGTCCCTATCAAGAAAAAAAAATAGAGCAGTGGCACAATGTTAATAAAAAAATCTGCTTAAAACTAATTATTAAAGATTACTAAAGATGTATTGTTGTTGGGAATGACAAAGATTTTTAAAGTAACTTGCTTACTTTGAACCTCACTGGCTTCCTATTAAACAACGCATCATTCTTAAACTTATGCTGATCACATACAAATCACTAAATAACCAATCTCTATCTTACATCTCTGATTTGATACAATGCAGGTCTACATCTTGCAATCGATATCTAAGATCTACAACTTCAGTTTTGCTCACCCGGCCCAATCATCTTAAAACGTATTGAGATAGAGCATTGCTGTTGCAGCTCCTAAACTTTGGAACACATTGTCCGATTCCACTTGTCAGTCTTCTTCTGTTTGCATTTTTAAGAATATTTTGAAGATTCATCTATTTGATTCTTTGTGATCTGTTTGATTCTTACTTTTTATTCTTCACAACGCTTTGGGACATTCTCCTGTTTGTATTAAGCACATATAGTTTCTTTAGACACAGTTTGAGAGAGATTAAACATTTTCGAGCTTCCCCTGTCATTAAACCTTTTTTTTCTCATTTTAATATTCCAAATACTAAGCAGCATACCAGTCTCCCATAATTGCATACCCTGGTCGTGGTGTAAATGAACCACGACTTGACTAGTAACTCATTATTTGGTATTAAATACATCAGATCGTGCAGGCTGGCCTGAGCCCTACTCTAGCTGGTCCCACCATCTACCTTAGCTGCACTGATAATCCTTAAAAGGTGAAACGGCCGTCTGCAGATACATAAATTTAATTTCAAAGTTCGATTCATTTTATCAATCTTCCCCACTGTTTTACGTTGAAATATTTAAACACATATAAATACAATTACATTACGCGAGTTGTATGGCCGAGTGGTTAAGGCAGGGGAACCGTGACGCAAAGCAATAACAACAGCATGGGTCCGAGGCCCGCTCACACCATGCTTCTGTGTACACATACGGCTCATGTGCACTATAAAGAACCCAGTTGACAAACCTCTTCAATTACAAATCGTATGGTATTGTATCATATACTTTATTTCAGTCAATTATCAAAGGATAAAAAACTATACAACAATTACAGCACATAATATGAAAGTATGGAAAAAGAAGAACGATCGAAGTTTGAAGATTCAAAATGTAGTTTTAAGAAAACTGTATTAGAGAATAATTGTTTATCTGTCTACATTGACTAAGTAAGGTAATTTTAAATTGCATCTTTAAAGCATTTTTTGGTCATATACTGGTATCTGAAAATTGTTAAGGTAGTATGAAAGTTGAATGTATGAACTGCACATTTTTTAAATAAAACAAAATTTGAAAAAAATGACCATTTTTAAATTTCGACCTATTGAGGAAAACTAGCATTTGCGATTTATGTCTCATTTAGCTTGGCTCTATTTCCCAAATTAAAGATAATCAAGAAATATTATTAATCTATTTTAAATATACAACTATAAATCAACTTCTCATTATGTTTTTGGTACTTAATTTGCATGGGTGGCATGTGTAGTCTTTTATCACTGAGTAACATTTAAAGGCTTTATCAAATTACATTTTGTTAATATGGAAGGAAATATTTATAATCTTAATTTATGTATCCTTTATCAGCACTTTTATTTGCCTTGTACTCCATGTTGATATAAATCATATACAATCACCTTTCATTAGTTAAATCATTGGTCTTGTTAAATTATTAAAAACAATGAAACAAGCATTTTACAAACTTATTCAATCGTGACCCATTAAAATTTGGTTTTCCATATTCACATAAAATTGTGCACAAACAACACAATGTTCGAAGTCATTAGTTCAAATGATGACACGGGCAAAATGTGATATTAATAGGTTTGCTTGCTTGCTGAGTAATCCCCTGAACAAGGCTGGCGTAGGGTTCGCGAGTGTTTTGTTGACGTTTCTCGTGCCCTGTTCAATCTCTCATTATCACGTAGCAATACTTGACACCTTCTTCGTAAATGTACAACACGCTCTGGAGGATATTTCACACATTTTGTTTCCTGCTTTTAATTAGAACTGTCAGCACCTTTGTTCAAATCACTCCAGTTAATTACCGTGACCCTAGCCGAAAAAAAATCGAGCGTCGTGATTTAAAAGATTGTGAGTCGCTTTGGTGCAGTGGGGAGAAGTAAATGTTAACTCTCATGGTCAGAATTATACTGCCATATCTTTCATTTCAACGATAAAATCGTAAATAATTTTGGCGGCGATGATTATTACAAATGTGGTTTGCGTGTTGAGCAGGAACAGGTGCTGATTTTAGCAACATACTTTAATGTTTATGATCATTTTAATTACACAACTCATTAATCTTAACAAGATCAAATTTGCTACCCAATTGAAACTGCCGGAATTTGTTTATCTGGATTGAGACTTCTGCAAATATAAACTTAAAAAATGTTGGGTATTTTTTTTTCCAAGTCAAATTTATGTACATCTATGGGAATAGTACAACAGATAGTTGTACAATTGTACAGATTCGCAAATAACATAAACTGTAATAAAGATATGCTAGGAAACATTTTTTCGCTTCTCATGAGCTAGCGAATCGCACTTTTGGCACAGACAGTGTTATTTTATTTTCTGTTTATACATCTTTTAGAAAAATATTTTAGGACACCTTCATTCAAGTTTTTTCTTTAAACAGAGTTTGCCAGTTATTGGGAGGTACCATCAAATTTACCGGTAAAAATTACAATTTACTAGTAATTATTTTGTTTATTGACAACTAATTATGATATCATTTTTATTCTCATATATTTTTTACCCTCCTTTACTCTTTAGTTATGTTATTAAATTATGTCATCATCGGGAATGATGATGACATAATGTATGTCAAAATATTGAATCCCAGAGCTCCCAAGTCTCCAGGATTATCGGATCATATCCCGGGCTCCCGGAATTATCAAATTTTCTCCCGGAATTTAGTTCTCTCCAGGAAATTCTCCAGGTTTTTGAAAAATTTTAACAATTTTTTTCCAAAATATTGGTCGAAAATAAGGAAATTTGAAGTTTAACAGTGTTTTTATGAAGAGTAATGGCATACATTAAAAGTGACGAAATCAGAAACTACTGTTTCATAATAAGCAATGTGTTTAAATAAGGGTATTTTACACACATTTTATGAAGTTTACACGTTACAATAGTAGGGTCCCTTAGCCATTTAATCGTTACATGGCGGACAAAAGTGCCAAATTTGACATGGAGCTGCCTTTGACCTATAAATTGATTTTAGCCTAGGAGCCGCCCTGAATGCTTCCAATTTTTCAAGATGGCGGCCAAAATTCAAAATGGCCGCCATTTCATGTAACAACATATATCTCGGTAAATACTGGTCGAAAAGTGTTGATTTTGGTGGCAAACTGTTCGGAATATCCATATTCCTACGTGACCTAATGGAACATTTTGTTGAAAAATGGCCGGAAATGGGGTCAAATGACCTTTGACCTATTCCATGGAATGTCATCATATCTCCATAACTACTGGTCATAGAGAGTCGTATGTGGTGTCAAAATGCTCAGAACATGGATATTTCTATTCACTGTAATGGAACACTTAGTCAGAAAATGACTTAAATGAGGTTATTGACCTTTGACCTGTTTTTAGATTTTCTTTATAAATCCAGAATTTATAGTCATATCTCGGCAACGACTGGTCGAAGAGTGTTCATTTTGGTAGCAAACTGTTAAGAATACTAATATTCCTATGTGACTTAATGGAACATTTTGTCAAAAAATGAGCAGATATAGGGTCAATAACCTTTGACATATTCCATGGAATGTCATCATATCTCCGTAACTACTATTCATAGAGAGTCGTATGTGGTATCAAAATGCTCAAAACATAAACATTTCTATTCACTGTAAAGGAACATTTAGTCACAAAATGATCATAAATGAGGTTATTGACCTTTGACCCGCTGTCTTTAGATTTTAATTGTATCTCCAGAATTATTAGTCGTATCTCTGCAACTACTGGTCGAAGAGTA
>JAOTQE010130730.1:0-12120 GCA_025631205.1 Nesometra sesokonis
AGCCCCCTCCCAATTTTGTGGATTAAAATGAGAACGGACTAATAAAAGTCGTCATTATACACAGCCGCTGTGTATAACGACTCCCAGAGGTAAGCCGGACCTGTTATTCGCAAGCTGGATTTTTTTGCTTGTCAAAACCAAAATCTAGACTTAAACCCCACCCCCACTAAATCATAACCCAGGATCCGCCCCTGGTTCCCATTATATTCCATGCGCCTCTGAAGCGCAAAAGACTGGACGCGAAATAGACCAACCACTGGACCAAAAAGAAATAACCTTTATTTTATCGTCAAATTTAAAACAAGCCAAAACCATGAAAAAGCACAGCGTAAACTTCCCCTTTACAGAATCCTAGATACAACCTCTAGGGATAATTGTAGACTTTATGATAAGTATATAGTCTCTGATGTTACAATTAAATGTTCTTACCTACAACGGTGGTAAAAATATAGCAGATCAAAGAATTGAATTCCTAATTGCTGTAGACTAAACACCGATAATATTTTGCCTGGATAGATTGCATGATAGTGAAATATCACCTTGAGATGCAGTTGCTAAGATGTGAGTTTGATGTTGGATTTATTATCATAAATATCCAATAGGCTTATGTATTGTAAATAGCAGAAGGTATAGTAACAAAAGATACATAATATATTCATTGATAATCAATAAGTGTCTCCTACGCACATTCATTTTTATGATGGTAAAAAAATATAGTAGATCACAGAATTGCAGGCGTATGTATTATAAATAGCGTTGATAATTTTCTGGGGATTTCCATAAGGTACTTGTAACATAAGAGATACTATAAATAATTTTTGATTATGCCTCATTATGCATATTTGTTTTCAGTTATATTTCTTACATATTTACCTTAGTGTGGCAGAAATTGGTACGGGTGCTATTGTAGGAAGGAACTGAAAAAAACTCGGGAGCGATACATTATTCTTGAACACAAAAAGTCATTTACTGCAGGGCCGAAATACTTCACTAACAAGTAGACTACTTTAATGATGTATTTAGGTAGACATAGTTAGAAAATAGATAAAGGAAAACTCACTGTACTGCTCTTATTAGTTCTTAGTGCAGCATTCGACACAGTCGATCACCTTTTGACTAGATCGTCCGACAGCATTACATCGGCCTCGAAGGCAATGCTCTTCATAAGTGCTACCAAATGCGTGACTCACGCATTAATAGGGTTCGTCTCAAGATTTTACGCATACCCATTTTTCTCACGCATCGGAACTCTTACGCGTAATAAGGAGCATAGCTCAAAGGATTAAAGTGATAGTTGCAACTGAAAAAGCTTCTTACCGTGGGGTGGGGGGAAGGGCCTCCTCGGTCGCATCGGTCCACTCGCCCGCACGCATACAAATGCGCCGAGGCGCCGAGTAATGAAAATCTTCCACTTTTAAAAGCCTTGCATCACTGTTTCTTTGGTTTTCAACCTATCTTTCTAAAAGACCACAGTAGATTTGTGTTGGCTACTCCTAGACGAATCCTTTCATGCTCGACTACTCTCTCTTGCTAAGGTCCATTCTGAGACCACAACTGTGCACAATTTATATGCTTCCTATACCAATGAAACCGTGAAATGGTACTCGTGTACATTTATTAAGCTTTTCGAAGTGTCACAAATTTTTGAAAGTTGAAGGACTGTTGAAGGACATTATCGATATTTTAGTAGAAAAAAATTTACTAAAATATTTTCTCTGGCTGCGCCCCTGGTCGTTTGCTCGTGCTCCCAACATTTGGAATGATGTATTTCAAAATGGCCGCCAATAGTAAAGGTCATGTCATGCCAGTACCAGGGGCGGACACAGGATTGTGATTTAAATCTCGAATCTGACAAGCAAAAAATAATGTTGCAATAACAGGTCCAACTTTGCATCTAGGAGTCTATATTCAGCCACTGTGCATCTATTTTTATAAGTCCGTTGTCGTTAAAATAAAATAATTGTTTGGGTCTCTGGCGGGATTAAGCCTTTTAAGCTCCCCCTGTCCCCACCCTTAAATCCGCCACTGAGTACTACTGTAGTTTGTATGGTGATACGTCACGTTAATAACGTTAGGTCAATCGCAGCCGATATTGATAGTGGCAAAAACAAATTAACTGTTATTTTTTTTTAAAGAGGGGGAGCATGCCCCCGGACCCCCTAAAACTTTTTAAGGGGGCGGGGGCGGGCCGGCCTCTCCCCCACATTTCAGAAAGTAAAATATATCAATATTATTAACTTTGTCTATGAACCAAAAATATTCAGCTAGAATTGATCCTTAACACGCCCCTGAAGCCATTTTCGGACATCTAAAGACCAAAATTTCTCAGGAGATCATGATCCCGGTCCCCATAAAACTTTGACGCTCAACCGCCCCACCCCTTTTCCAGAAGTCTGCATCCGCTCTGTCATTATTGTCACCGACATCTCAGAAAGACAGCATGGTCAGGGCCGTAGCCAGATTTGAAAAACAGACAAGGCGAAGTCTGAGGTCATTTAACATTCCAGGGACTGGAACCCTCTGTTGGAGGTCAGAGGCTGAGTCCCCTTACTAAGCCAAATTTTGAAATATTTTAGACGAGGCGCCGCCGCCTCGTCTGCCTAATGGTGGCTACTGCACTGCCAGGGCAGTATCCAGAGTTGAAAAACAGACGAGGCCAAGTCTGCGGGTCATGTAGGATTCCAGGAACTGGAACCTTCTATCAGAGGTCAGAGGGTGAGTCCCTCTTATAAAGCCATATTGAATCCCTCTTAAAAAGCCAAATTTAAAAAATTTCAGACGAGGTTACCGCCTCGTCTGCCTCATGCTGGCTACGGCACTGAATGTGATGTGGACTAGAAGTTACACATCCAATAACTCCCACTAAGGGTCGCGTCATGCAGTCAGTACTGCACTAGTTTGTACAGGTACTCTTTCGTCTGTCCACGACAGGAGTCATGTGGCATATGATGACAATTAAATAAATGAAGTAAACACAGTTTTGGGTTAGAACTTCTGAATATAATTTAGGAAATTATTCTACACAAATACAGTTATCATAAGTGTGCAAATAAATTGATGGTAATTAATGGTATTTCCTTGTTACTTGTCTTCTAAACCTCTAATACAAGAATCATACTGACTTGGATGATGCTGGACAGGAATGGTTCTTTATGCCCACAACAAGAATATTCACTCTGTAAAGTTGGGCAGACAAGTTGACAGACAATCAGGATAAAATCAGATTGTTACAACCAAATCATTAACTTAATTACCTGTTGTGTATTAACCCTTTTCAAATATATTACTAGGCTAAAATGCTATAACAATACTATTCACTAGAAAAGTTAATACACCAAATTAGCGATGGCCTGTGACGTTACAAAAACTTGCCATCTTGAGTATGTAATCATAACAAACCGTGAAGTGGCGATCTCATAACACACAGCAAGTGTGAAGGTTAACCAAAAAATTGGTTCACATACATACTGAATTTAGCAAGTATGACCATTTTTAAATCATTAGAACATCTTCGTTGGTCTTAGATTCAGTAGAACACAGTTGATTTGGTTTTAATTTACACTTATATTGAAATAAACATAATTTAGGCCAAAAGTTAGAATTCCGTTTGAAACGCTTAGCAGAGCTGAGCCGATATTTGCACTGCCAATTAGCACTGTGTGCGTGGTGGGCCTAAAACCATTCATAGTTCTCAGCAAGTTTGACAGATTTAATCCATTCAAATTTGAATTAAAAAGTGTAACTACAGACAAAAGGGTGTATGAATATATCCCAGTGGTTTGGAACGAGTTGCCAATGAAGAAGTACAAATAAATGAACTTTAAAGTTGTCCTTTCGAAGCACCTTTAACACAGTAAAGTATAAGAAAATGCGCCCTCTATTTATAAACATACCCACAAAACCAGACGTATACAAGGTCGCTAATTTGGTGTATTTCGATTATTTAAACATTATAAATTACAAATATCTTATAATATATCTCAATATAAATTAGATTTTATAAGCGTTGTTTTGACCAAGAACAATATTTTTTGCAGTCTGTCGGTTGAGATTTTTTTTAGTTTTTTAGCAAGCTTCATTTAGTCAATTTTCTGTACTTTATATGTTTAATTTATATCGTCTTATTTTTGCATAAATTTACAAATTTCTTTTAATTTTTGGAACAATTTTAAGGTTTTACCCAAAAATGTCTGGAACATGATAGTAAAAACCCTGACTATGTTTTTTGAAGATTTTGGTTCTGTTGTGCTTGTGGAACAGATATTGGGCCTTACCTTAAGGAGCTCTCATCATTAGAAATCATATTCAAATGAAACAATTAATATATTACAATGTAAAATAGTAATACTATTGTTAATAGTGTTATTACATCTAAATAGTATGGACATTGCAAGTTCAAATTCAAACAGGCCTAAACCTTTATATTCACTTTAAGACTATATCGGGTGGCCCAAGAAAAAACGTCACTAAATTCAAATCTCTCTTACTCTTAAATTCAATAAACTAGCTTTTTGAAAATCTGCACACATACAGAGTTGGGTATTGCTTATAAATTAACGAAGTTTAAAGGTCTTTGCTCGAACCATCTCATCACAGTGAAAATTTAAAAAAAAAACGCATGTGGCAAATTGACGTACCGGAATGAAAGAAGGTTTACCTTCTTTTATTAATCAAACCAAATGCCAGATGTGTTTGCCATTCTGATCACAAACTGTGCAAAGTCTCTTTTTTCATGAAGAAATGCAGTGCCTAACCTCATCCAGGATTCCACCAGGCTTTTTTCCTTCAGTTTGTCTAGAATTTTTTTGATGAAACACAGAATTGTACCCTGGGTAAAAACCTCTGCAGTCAGGGAAACATTTTGGCACTGCCATACTTGACACCTGCCATGTGGTGCGCCATTTTTTGACTTCAAATTTTATTTTTTTCACTGTGACAAAAGTACAAAATGCAGAACATTGCCATTTTCAGCATTTGACAATAAAAACCTGATGGACATATTGCCAAATTTTCAGTCTTGTGCCTTTAAAAACACCAGAGCTAGTGAAGTTTGAAATAAGAGCAAGAGAGGTTGCACATGATGTTTTAGTTGAATATTATTCAATAAAACCTCACGTTTGTAATGTAAGAGAAGTCTAATAAAAATTACAAATAGAGCAATTGTAGCTCACCCTGCAGTCACTTTTACATTTGTTTTGTATAACAATTTTGTTAAAGTCGCCCTTTTTATTTAGGCAGTTACATATTTTATCTTCGGTCATTGACTAAGTCAAGTTTATTATCTTTTATATTAATATTTTTTGTCTTAGCCAAAATATATTTTTGCTTTGCATAGTGGTTAATTTACACTAGAGATCAAAACAAAGCAATTAGGTGACAAAACAGTATACAATTATTATCAATAGCCATGATTAATACAATTAGTATCCAAACATTTTTTTTAAATTAATTGATGCAAATAGTTATCAAATGACTAAAAAATGATTATACAAATCAAATCTTAAAACACATTATAAATTTAATTGTAAATAAATCTACAATGTTTAAATACAAATTTATAAACATTTGAAAATGGTTAAAACTAAGTTGTAAATATACAGTAATTGTTAAAAAACGATTATCAACATTTTAAAACCTTCAAAACCTGATTGTAAATATAATTGCTAAAAACATGTTTATCAATATTTTTAAACACATAAAACTAATTGAGGCATGGCACGTCAAACCCACCAAGTCATTGGAAAATTGAAAATTGAGTTATTGCTAAAACCATATTACACTATTCGATGAGTCAATTATCAAAATCGCACATCTATAACTGAAGATATTGGACAAAATATTCACAAATTTCTTTGTATTTGTTAATATTTCCTGTTGTTTGCTTATTTCTCAATAACGTCCTGTGCGACAACTTGTTGTTTTACCACGACTAGTCGCAATTGTAAACATAATTATTAAATGCAAATTTATCAACAAAAAAATCACCTAAAACTCAATTGTAAATATAATTGTCAAATACAAATTTATCAATAGTTATCAAAATGACTAAATAACAATAATTATACAAATCAAATCTTAAAACTTAAAGTTGATTGTAAATAAATCTACAGTGTTTAAATACAAATTTATGAACATTTGAAAATGCATAAAACCAGATTGTAATTATACAGTCATTGTTAAAAAAACAATTACAGTATCAATATATTAAAACCTTAAAAACCCAATTGTAAATATAATTGTCAAATACAAATTTATCAACATTTTTAAAACACCTGAATCCTAATTGTAATTATAATGGTTAAATACAATTTTATCAACATTTTAAAATACCTAAAACCCAGTTGTATATAATTGAATCCTACAAATTAAAGAGCATGGCATGAAAAAATATATAAAGTTAAAGGCCTATACCATTCAAAGTAAAAAAAAAAGACATTCTCTATTTGACTATTTAATTGTACATTTGACTATATTGTTTTTAAATTTATAAATATGACACTTCTCTGTCATATTTATATTATTTTATTACTTTCAAATATTAAAAAAAATATTAGACAATTTATTTTTGGGTGGATCCTAAACTAGAATGGATAAAAAAAACTTTATTTGCTTGTATTTGCTTAGCTTTTTTGAACAGTCTAACTCTAAAATCACCAGCAAGCTATGTGTAAATTTAATTGCTAAAAACAAGTTTATCAACATTTTTAAACACATGAAACCAATTGTAAACATAATTGTTAAATGCAAATTTATCAACATACACACCTAAAACCCAATTGTAATTATAATTGTCAAATACAAATTTATCAACATTTTAAAACACCTGAAGCCTAATTGTAAGTATAATTGTTAAATACAAATTTATCAACATTTCAAAACACCTAAAACCCAACTATAAATACATTTGTTCAATACAAGTTTATCAAAATTTGAAAATGCCTTAAACGCAATTGTAATTATAATGGTTAAATACAATTTTATCAACATTTTAAAATACCTAAAACACAATTGTATATAATTGAAAACTACAAATTAAAGAGCATGGGTTGAAAAAATATATAAAGTTAAAGCCCATACCTTCCAATGTCAAAAACTTAAGATATTCTATATTTTACTATTTAATTTTACATTTCATTCATTCATTCATTAATTCATTCATTCATTCAGTATTTTATTTCAGAAATAGATTCCATACAATAATCGAAAAAAGCATACTGTACATATTCAATTCATATATTAGAAAAAAAAATGGGAAAAATACTGTGTAGTATTAGAAACATCCACACTACGGAACCTATCTAGATACGGCCAGGCTTCTAGACAAGAAGCACAAAAATATGTAGGCCTTACTAGTGGATAAGCTCAAACCACTTCCTGTTTAGTAATGAAGACGGTAGAGCGTATTGCCTAATGTTGCTTATAACAGAGTTGCTACTGTTAGTTATTCGTTTAATGAAACTACAAATAGAAGATCTAATAAATTCATAAAAAGTCGGAACTATTTTCTACAAACATCATGCTTGCACTACAGTGTCTAGGCTTATGAAGCAGTAATCATAAACCATTGTTGTAACAAACTTGTAAAGACTTTATGGTGGCTTGAGTATAATTACACCATAGAGTGCAGCAGTACATGTTCATACAAAACATCTTAAATAAAAAACACTTAACATTATCTGAGCATTTACCGAACGTAACTATATTGTATTTAAATTTATAAATATAACACTGATCTGTCATATCTATATTATTTTATTACTTTCAAATATTAAAAATGCAAAATATTAAACAATTTATTTTTTATGTGGATCCTAGAAGCTAAAGTGGATGAAATCTGTACTTGCTTAGCTTTTTTGAACAGTCTAAATCTAGTAAACCACCAGCGAGCTATGTGCACATCCGTGTCGCCTGCAAAAATGTTCTCTGTGTTGTTACCTTGTGTAACATGTACATAGATACGATCTACAACATACTAGTTTAGCAATGGGGAAATGTCAAAGAAATCTTCTAAATTCGCCTAAACCACCATGCCTAAAATAATTCAATAACTTTACCATTTTTCTAATTCATAAAAAATCTAAAGCAGTATGCAAGTAACTAACCGTAAATTTCCAGAGAAATTTAATTTTGGGGGTAAATTTGGGAAGGAATGCCCCTTTACCCCCAAAACCGACCAAACTTTGGCTTTGTTCATCTTGTTTGCCATGAAAGTGGCGTTTTGAGAAAAGTTATACGATACTTTGAATTTTTTGGAGAGAGGTTCCATGATATAAAGGTCCAGGTTAGAGAGATTTGGTTTTTTGGAGTGTTGGTCTTGGGATGTTTATGTTTTTTACCTATGTTTACATAGATTCCATGATTTATACCATACTTACAGTACAATATTTTTGGTATCTGTTTTCCACACAGTTTGTTAAAGGAGATTGTTGACACCGTCGAAAACACTCGCATTTCAAGATTTGACTCTTCGCTAGTTGAAGAAAGTTCACCAGCAACTTCCCAGCAACATCAACCACCAATCTATCAGACCATCGCATCTCAATTGGATCTAGTAAGGAACACCATTCTTTCACCAGAACTCTTTGATATTCCTTTTGATGACATTTACCAAGTTGAAGAATCTCAAATCCTACAAGATATTTTCTTTCTCAAGTAAATATTAAAGGTCTATTGTCGCATAAAGATCACCAGAAAATTTGATTTAGAGAGTTAAGGTTACATGTGCGAGACATTGGCTTCCTTATTGTTTCAAAGGAAAAAATTGAAACCTGATATGCTTATATATTTTTATATTCACATCCAACAGCAGGTAACACGCCAATTACAGGATTGATATACTATATTATGTTTGTAAACATTTAAGAGTTGTTATAAGACAATGGTGTTGTTTACAGTCGAAGGATAATCCTAATGCTTGGTAAGAATTGAATCAAAGACTTTAGAACTGGTATGCAAGCAGATTAATCACTAAGCTACATCACCACGATGGTCATTATGACAGCACATCATAGCCATACATGTACATATCATTACCATATATAAACATAGGAAATAATAAAATTTTATTTTAAAATATTTACATACTAAATTGTTATTTTCACCATGTGTCATTCTGCTGCAGATGCACTATTATTGTTCTTTCTAAAGCTCAGACCAGACTATCAAATTTTCTTTGACAAAAAAAATTGATATTCCTATATTTGGTCATGACATCACATCAATACCATACATGGATATCTCATTACCATAAATGAGTACATGACAATTTTTTGACAAATAAAATTGGATAGTCTAGAATGAGCTATATAATGTCAGATACATATTGAATGGTTAATTTCACAGTTACTCTGCTGCAGCAGCAGTTGCACCTGTTTCTTCTCTTACGACAGAGTGATGTCAAGTACATATTAAGTACTAGGTCATTGGCATCTTTATTTATGGTGTCAAATACTCCATGACATTTTGGACATATGGCATTCACTAGCTGTCCACTAAAATCTGACACCAATGACTCCTGGTTACACAATGGACATCTAAATTTTGCATTTTTTAATCCTTCTAGTGATTGCAGCAATTTGGCAGCAATTCTTGGACCCTCGCGTTTGTAAGATTCAATTTCAGAATTTGTTAGTTCTTCCCGTTTCTAGTAGACATCTACGAACTCCAGTCCTAAAATGTTGGCATTTTTGACCGAGAAGAAGCCTTTATTACCCCACTTGGTTCCCCAGGAGTTCATTAGATTCAAACATTCACTATTAAAGCTAGTAAGAACAACATCATGTCCCACAAATTCGGGGTTGTGTGGTCTGGTTCGAACGTCAATGTGCTTTTCTGTCAGAATGCCTGTTGGGTTATGATCATAGAATCTTTTAAACAAATCCCACTCTTCATCAGAAAGACAAAATCGTGCCACAACTGGTCGTTTATCAGCAACTGCTGTTATTGCACCTTGTACATCTGTTTTTTTGCATTGCAAGCGGTATCGCGGACAAACTTCGTGTAGAACCTGCAAAGTATTTTTCTCAAATACCTGTATATCATATGCATCAATCAACTCCTGACGCAGAGCAAAGAAGTCTGGATATCCACTTTCTCGTCCAACAATACGTTTCATTGCAAGATGCATAACAACTGCATAAGCATTTGCATAACAAGTACCTTTTTCCTGTTTTTTAGCATCAAATCCATCATTAGCTTTGTTGATGTACAGATCAAGGTTAACGGAAGCTAGAATATCTGACAGAGAATCTTTGAAGCAGACGATATCTCTAGCAAATGAGCAGACATCATCTAGTAGATCCGGATGATTAACCTGCAGAAAAAGCCTTGTTTCATTGTTTGACATCAACTTTCCAGCCTCGCTTAACGAATATTGTTCGAGGAAGACTCTGTGTTTCGATAACAGAACTTAGCTTAAACATAAACTTTGTTGTTTTATCCCAACTTCGGCGTTCATTGCTATATAGGTGCTTGGGATCAGATATTGAACAATCAGTGATGTAGCACGAAACAACAATTACATCATTCAAAACCGGTGGACTGTCTACATATTTAGGCTCACTGTCTTCATCTGTAGGCTCTCCGTCTGACAGTACAAAAAGAACCTTTTGCAGGTTTTCAAAATCTGAATGAGCTAATAAATCGTCAGCTTTTCTTAGTGCTGTTATCATCGGTGTACGCCCATATATGAAAGGCTCAACAGTTTTCATCAACTTATCAACTTGTTCATTTGTGAGTTTGTCTTCTTCTTCTATACACCCATGTAAGATATTATAAGCTTCATCTACACCAATAATCGATTCTGGCCCGACTGAAATAACATTACTTTGCCATGCAAGCGACAGGCCTTTATCGATAGCTTCTCTAATAGATTCCATTGAAACACTTTCAACCCTATTATCCATGGCACGTTTTACATTTGGAGCCAGGATACCCCACAGAAAACTTGTATCCTGGGCAACCCCAACTACCTTGCCTTTCACAGATGCATATTTACAGTCATCAGGCAAACACTTGGTTACAAAATGTTCCCTGAATTTGCGATCTTCCTTAATCATTGGTAAAAACAATTCAATCTCTTCACTTGAAGTAGAATTAAGCAATACCTCCATAGTTGCCCAACGACGAATATAAGGTGCACCATTCCTTTCTAAAATAACTACTATTTCCTGTAGCATTGTCTCTTTACTATTATTGTCCTCATCTCTGTGATATTTATTTGCACTTTTTACTGTGTTCAGTAAGTCAAATACATTTGGTTGATCATTGGCTCCATATCCAATAGCGAAGACCATGTTTCCAGATGAGACATCATGCTTGACCAGTTCGTCTACGACTCTAAAGATTGAACGGGCCCAGCTGCCACCTTCCTGGTTGACTGGACCACCGATACTCCTCCGCATCGATCCTGAAACATCGACTAGCACTCCGATCACTACAGACATTTTATCTGAAATTAAACGTCAAGAGCATTTTATTTCATTTTCATTTCATTTATTTATTCGGCACAACTTAACCAAGGACTACGTCAGCCACATTGCGCCATAAGACCACTAGAGTGCCCGTAGTCCCTGGAACAACCGATTACATTTAAAATGCATTTACAAATGGTATAGGCCTATTATAAAATGTAGATATTATAAAATGTAGATATTATAAAATGTATAAAAACTACGAAAAACATAAATACAGGTAAATACATTAAATCAGTGATCTAAATTATTATACAGCATAAATATAAATTAGCGTTTATCCATGAGGTAAAGTTTAAGTTTAAAAATAAAAGATTTGTGGGAACAGGTGATCGCAGCATCTTTAATGTCTGAGGGGAGTAGAGACCGCTGAATTGGAAAGTTTATAATAGATGATAATTTGAAAGAATTCGTAACTCAAACTGGGTTAATAAAAGTTAAAGTTTCTAAGTGGCGTGGGTTAACATGACTATTATTGATTACACTATTGCATACTGTTGGCTTGTAAAAACAACGAATGATAAAGGATGTCAAGGTAATTAGTCTTCTATCCCTAAAGGCCGCCGCACACGTAAAGGCCGCCGCACACGTGAGCCAATGGCGCGCGCCAACAGTCACTCGTGCCGCCGCTGCACGCCAACAGCTTACG
>JAOTQE010130741.1:0-12120 GCA_025631205.1 Nesometra sesokonis
CACTTCGGGGCTGCGCCCCTCAGTGAATAGTACTATTTGGAGGCACCTCTGCCCATAGTTGTAACCAGCAACTCTCAAGGCAACGTATATTTGTATAATAGAATACATGGAAACTGCATACAACTACAGCTTAAGATAGCCGGAAAACATGCAAGGAATGGGTTTTTTTTTTGGTTAAATTTTAAACACTGGACATACGGCCGGACATTTTGTGCCCCTTCTTTCACATGATCTTGGATCCGCACCTTACAGTGTTTAATTACTTCATTTAATTAATCAATTTATGATCATTTATGACGTTACTTATTTACAGTTAAGCTAATTCAGTTGCTCCAATCACTTGGCTCCTGCAGTATAACATCATCAGAATTAAAACGATTAATTGCGTTAATTAGAGGAGATGATGACAAGAAGCTATCACCAAAGTGTAAACACTTGATGCACAGTATGTCTGTAATGGCAAGGAAAGGGGGAAAGATGGGAGCGCATCACTATTTTGATTTAGAAGACAGAAATGCAGTGAGTTTTTTTTTACTTTTATTTTGAACCAACAAAGGCAAAAGCAACATATACATTTCAAAATTATTTTTCCAGCCTAATCCAAAAGAATTTTATTTTATGTCATTTTCAAAACAGTGAGTTCTTTCGCAGATGGAAAACAATATCATGCTTTCTATACCAAGTCTGATTATGATGATTTTGGATTGATGAAATTGGAAATGGCCTGGTTCGAACCTGATTGCTTGGGTTGGAAGGCAAGCATGTTAAGCACCAGGCTACAATGCCACCATCCAAACGTACAGTACATTTACATATGATGATAATGATTGATAGTTGATGATGATGGTTATGGTGATAAATTTTTCTTAAAATAGATCATTTACACTTGAATTTATAGTAATATTTTATTTTAATTTCAAGGGCATTACGGTATCAGCAATACACAAATGGCCAGGCCATGGGTTTTCATTTCATGCTTGGCTATGTCTAGATCAGTGGCTGTCTTCAGATGATTCATCCATGGTACAAATATATCGGAGACAGTTATACAGGTAAGCTACAATTCTTACCTTTTCACCCAAATGCTGAGTAGACACTATGGTATTCTCAAAAGTTAATCCAGGACTAACCATGGAATAGCAATAGCTGTTTCCTGGGCGGACAAAATTTAGAATACTTTACTGCAGGGTGAATGTCTGGGCTAGTCCTAAGGGACGGATCCAGGATCCACCGAAAGGTGGGGGCGCAGTTTTGCAGTCCAGGTGGTCATGGTTACAAATTTTGTCCTGACCAGCAAAAAAAGCAGGTCGTTTCCCATTTTGGTGCCCTGGTGCCGTATTGGACCCGGCGCACCTTATATAAGAGAGGGCGCAACTACGTCTTGACGATAATAGGGGTGCGTGTGCTGGTTGCACCCCCCCCCCTCCCTTCCAAATCTGCCCCTGGTCCTGAAGTTTACACCAAAGTTTCTCCAAGCAGTAAAGTCTTCAGATAGGTTATTTACTATAGTTATGCTTATTCCTGCTATTGATAACATCAATTAACACCAATACTTGAACAAAGTTCCTCTAAGCATTAAGGTCTTGAAATTCGTGTTGTCTGCTTTAGTTAACTTAACATTTGCGCTCCCACCATCTTCCTAACTCCTTTTCAAAGTTCCTCTAAGCATTAAGGTGTTGAAATACATGTTGTCTGCTTTAGTTAACCCCATTTTGCTACCACCATTTTTCTTACTCTTTTACAAAGTTCCTCCAAGCAGTAAGGTCTCGGGATAGGCCAGTTACTTAAGTTATGCTTATTCCTGCTATTGATAGCATCTTCCAAACACTTGAAGTTCCTCTAAGCAGTATAGGTTTTGAAATGACATCATCTGTTTCAGTTAAGCTCAGTTCTGCTCCCACCATCTACCTGACTCTTTAACAAATTTCTCCAAGCAGTAAAATAAATGGGTAGGTCTTCATCTTCAGATAGGCTCATGCCTGCTATTCATACCATTTTCCTAACTTTTTATCAAATTTCCTCCAAGTAGTTTGGATTTGGGAAAAGTCATGTGTTTTAGGTTGGTTCATTCCTTCATTTTCTACCAACTACAAAATAATTGACAAGGTTTCTCCCATCAGTAAGGTCTTGAGATAAGTTATCTGCTACAGGTAGGCTCATATCTACTATCCCTACCATTTTTCTAAATCTTTATCAAGTTTCCTCCAAGCAGAATTCGGGATAGGTCAGTTGTTTGAATTAAGCTCAAGGTCTGGGTATAAGCAGGCTGCTTCCTGCATTTTCTACCATCTTCATGACCAAACAGTATGGTCATGGAATATATTGATTGCTTCAGGTAGACCAATTTCTACTCTTCTACCATCTTCCTAACTATTTAACAAAGTTCTACCAAACAGTAAGCTCTTTACATTGTTTATCTGTTTTATTCATTCTTGTTCTTCCTCTCATCTTCCTAAATCATTGATCAAGTTTGTTTGATGAAAAATGTTTTGAAACAGAACACCAGTTTTCCTTCCATCATCCTAATCCTTAATAACACACATTTATTGGAGTTGATTGAAAAATTCAGGAAGTGCATAGTGAGATTTTATTTCAGACTTTTCAGTACAATTTTGGTTCATCACCCTGTTTTTTTTAAATATCTATATATTATAATAAAACAATAATTCTGTATGCTATAACAAATTATATAGTAATAGTAATATTACATTTTTCAGTTTTTATTCAGTGACTGGAATGGGTTTTGAGGCATTCTTTTCAGTGGATGGAGTTCTTACGATTGCTGTATGTACTCGCAAGGAATATTATGTCAAAGATATAGTTGAGTGTTCTCTCACTGACAGTCAATGGGTACTGTATTTTATTGTTTTCTGGTTTTTTTTTCCATAGATTTCATTTAATTTAATTGGTTCCAGTGTACATATAAAACACAATTGGAATATAAAGATACTGTATAACATTTTTATTGAAAAATAATAATATGATAAAATATGAAAAGTCATAAAAAATACTATGAACATTAAAATTATTATTAGGCCTGGGCTACAAAAAGTATCAAAACCAACGACCCTTAAGCCAAACTACACTAAACCGGACCATTTTCAAATGTCAAAGTCATAAAGCTAATGTAACGAACTGTCAGTTAAACCACACTGTATGAAAAACTGGGCAGAAAGGACAAAAGGGTAGATTGTTTAGAGTAGTCTTTGGTGAATATTCTGAACTGATGATTGGAAATAATACCTGGTTCTCAACTAATCGTAAAAAGAGTATAAACATTATTTTATAAACATACAATCTCAGACTACTTTAATACAGAAAGAGAGAAATTGTATAGTGCAAAACAGTTAATTCTGTTTCTCTAAATGTGACATTTAATAACAAAACCAGCTGGGAAATTAAATGACTGATTTTGTATTTATCATTGTGGTTACTTACAGCACTCTCTGGACATTGTCCATGCTGCTTCTAGGAGACCATTCGTCCAAAGTCAGCTTTCCGTGTATATTGATGGTTTGTTAAGGCATACATCCCAACTAAAATTTCCTGCTCTTAATGAGGTCAGTAGTTTTTACCTTTTATTATTTTAAACATTGAATAAATTGTTTAAAGGATGAAGGTCTCGATGTATACTATTTTACTAAAAGTTATGATGGGCTTGGTGGACTCTGTGTAGAACCTTTCTACTCCCCTAAGGATTTTTACTTATGATACTGCCACAAATAATGTGAGAATGCTATGGTATTTTTTAAATTCAAATTCAAATTCTTTATTAATTCATCAAAATATTATTGATAAAATTAAAATTACAATACACGATAAAACAGATGTAAACAAACAAAACCTAATTAAGTAAAAACTGAATGTTAACAATCCTTTCTCTTTATACAAGCACTGCTAATAAACTTAATTACCAGAAGAAGAACATGAAAATCACATGTGCCAATTAAATAAATGAATTTGTCATGATTGTTTAAGTAATCAAAATGAATAGACCCCTCCCCAATTATATGAAAAAAATCTGAATAATGAGGACAATTCATGAGTCATTGGTCTTTTTTAAAATAGTATCCTGGTTCTTTAAAAAGCATAGAGGTTTCTACATACTGTTTATAGAGCTTATCCAAGAATTTGTTCAACCTGAAACTAGAGTAGAGCTGACGAAGATATGCAGATATAGGAGGGGCACACCAGGCCTGGTGATAGTGGTTTTTGTACACCTTTTGTCCCTCCACAGCACTTATCTTCCTTTGTTTTGTAATAAGATTGTACATGTATCTGCTGAAAGTAATAAAATAAAGAAAATATTATTTTGGTTAATGATTGGCTATTGGAACTACATTTTTCAGTTATAATTTCATTCATTTTTATTTAAACATGACTAACAAACTTTCATTTTAAAATTACAGTATAATAATAGTCTCATCGTTTTATTTATTACAGCCTTTTACAAAGTGTACCATTGGTCCTAACACCCACCAGCCCACCACCACAGCACAAACCAATGAAGCCAAAACACAAAGTTCACTTAGACAGATGGGCAAGATGTTCACATCTCGTCTACCTCGACGTGATTCCAATCCAACCGACCCGGCAACGATGACTATACCAATAGGATCACAGGATGACATCATGGGAGAATCTCTTAGTTTGCATGGCCAGTTGGGAAGTGTCTGTATATTTCATGATACTCTGCAACCAAAAGAGATTAAAAAACTCTATGCAGACGGTAAGAAACTTGCTGTCATCAGTGGATTTTTTCTGTAAAAAACACATTACAACGAATTTTATTGTATATATATTTAGTTATTCAGAAAATCACACTCAAAAAATACAACAAATTCTAAGAAGCTTGCGATATGTCTACATACAGGTCTTTGTACAATTGATACAAATCAAAAAAAAAAGAAGAAAAATAGAGTCTACAGTTCAGCGGAATAATATTTATACATTGTAATATAAAATCATATGATATATTAGTATTGAAATTTAATGATTTATATAAGAAAAAGACAATAAAAAACAAAATATAAACTATAGAATAATACTGTAATCTTGTAGAGTGCTGAGCCTCCATTTAACAACCCTTTGGAAAAAATAACACCCTCTGACTAGATAGATCTACCATGTTGAATTATTAGAGAGATCTACCTAGCAACACAGAGAACTACCTAGTAAGGTAGTATATAATTACCCTTTCTGTTGTTGTTGTTATTGATGCCTTAAGGTTTATTGTAAATGTTGGCTGTATTTTCCTATGTTTACTTATAGAGCACTGCTTTGGTAGTATCCCTTCATACAGTAGTTTTTATAGGCTTAACCCTGTTAGCTACCTTTATCTACCTTGTCATTACCATTATCTACCATGTTAACAGAGTTATTTTTTTCAAACGGAAATGTGAATAATAATTGGACTTTAAATGCAGAATTTATGATAATACTTGGTTTGTAATAATACGGTGATTAAATGTTAAAAATTAAATAACAAATTGATACTACAGAGTAACATAAGGCTTCTATGACAATACATTGCATTAGATACACTTCATAGTGTGTTGCAGTGCGCACATAAAAATATTGCTAAGCAAAATACCATTGTCGCATAATATTCAACATCATGGTTTGCCACAAACTGCAGGCAGATGTATACAACAAATTATTTGCACATGTGAGAGCTTTGAACAAACTGACTGGTGAAGGTAGTGAAATCAAAAATTACCAAAATTATCAAACAGATATTTTGCTAAATGCCATGAATAGCAAATTGCTCACTAAAATTACTGTGGCAAAGTGGCTTGCATGGGGTTTTGTTCTATTCTATATATTTTTTAATTGTGTGCTTAGGACAGGCCAATTACCATGGATTTGTAAGTGTTGAGTTGTTAATATATATGAATAAGTACAACATTACTAGATTGTCTTTCTAACTAGGTCCAAATAATGTTACCTTATTTCAACGCGAGGACAATGACCTATCAGAACTACCAGGCAAGATGTTGCTGTATTATGATGCAAAGGCATGCAGAAATGGTGTGTGTTCAGATTTGGCACCAAACCATCTCTATCAAGGCCGGTTGAATGGTCACTGCTGCGCCACATGGGATCTTAAGGTATGTGTCGTTTGTTGTTTCTAAGAACTACACATGGCTAATTAGTTAGTACTCTGTAGTTAACAGTGGTGTTTAGGATATACGTGTCTCTCTAATTCAATTAAAGAGTGTGTTTCTATAAAAATGACTGGTGTACAATATTTGGAGATGTCGGCTGCTTTGTCGATCAAATTGGCATAAATGCAAATGTGTGACGCGTCACAAAAAACAGAACTCAGAAAAAGTACATAACAGTATGTAAAAATATCTATGTTATTGTATATAAATTGTATTTAACAGTGAGCAGAACTGGTATTTTTTGAAGGGACAACTGATTTTGCTCCTAGGCTAGGCCAAGACACACTCTGAATATTTTTGGGAGACATCCACGATTTTCAGGAGACTTGGGACCTCTGTTACTGTCTTATTGGCATGGTAATGATCATCACTGTCCTATTGGATAGTTGGCAGTCCTTTCACAAGAAAAATATCTACATGATGGTCTAGGTAAAGTAAGTCTCATAAAAAAAAACTTGATAATGCGCGAGCATCAGACAGGACTTAAGCCCAGGTTTTTGGACTGGAAAGCAAGCTCCTTAAACTTAAAGGTCCATTCATTCCAAAGTAAAAAAAAATTAAAATATTTTAAATTGGACTATATTGTAAAGTAAAGGTAAAGGTAGTCCCATATTCAATACTGAACGTAGGGGAATGAGCTGTTAGGAGCCCATTGTACTAAGCCTCGGCATTATGTGGTAGGGTGGCCAGTTCCTTTCTATGCCGCCTTTTAACCTTCCCTGGTATATTTCAACCAGGTACTCATTCACGGCTGAGTGAACTGAGAGCTGTCCTCGCCGGGAATTGAACCCGGTTCACCGGCGTGACATCCGAGTGTCCTAACCACTCGACTACCGCGAGCTCCAGACTATATTGTATTTAAATTTATAAATATAATAATGATCCATCATATTTATATTATTTTATTACTTCAAAACATTAAAAAAATGCAAAATAATAGCAGAATTTATTTTTTTGGGTAGATCCTAAAAAACAAAGCAGATGAATTTGGTAACCACCGGCAAGCTATGTGTGTGCATGTGTGTGATGTGAAAAGGGTTAAAAAAAAACTTTTAACTTTATTCTACTTCAGGATAAATCTGAAGTGGGTAGCAAGTAACTAACCATGTTTACTATTTTAGAAATAATAAACGGGTAGATTTTTGGTGTATTTTTTTTTAAGGAATGACCCTTTAACCACCAAACAATTTAGGAGTGCCAGTCGGCAATCCCCCAGAGTTGACGACTGTCGATTGTTTGGTAATGTAGAGGTAAAACACTGAGTTTTTTCATTTGGGTCCTCTATAAATGCTTTAACAATTACCAGGGATATAATGATGCTGGATGGGGGTGGGAAGTAGACCCACTTTTAGGGTTTCCACCTTTCAAAAATCTTATTTTAAAGCCTTCCACTGAGTCCCAATTCAATCTGTCTCCACCCTAAGCTTCTGAATAAATATAAAAATACTAATTTAAACTATTTTATTATGCTCATTTAATTGTTTTCAACCTACATTTGAATTTTTATAGTTATATTTTTAATTAATCAAATTCATTGTGGTGGTTGCAGCATATTTGTAGTTGATTGCTGACCAGCGTGATAATAATGCTGAACACTGTACCAGTACAACTTCATTAAAACTTTATTCTAATAAATTCTCTTGTTTCAGGAAGTCATTAACTGCATCGGTGGTGTTCAAGTGTTGTTTCCAATCTTGGAGATGGCAACGTCTGAAGATAATGTTTTCTTGGAACCAATGTCACCACTTACTCCTGAACGCCAAGTAAGCCCTGATGGCTGGGAAGTAATGCCATCCCCTGGAGAAACAGGTAATAAAATCAATTTTGGTTTAATATTGAAAAGAAATTAACTGAAGCATGGATGGAATTTATAGTAAATACATTGCCCTTCCATGTTTGAAATGTTATGTTGGAGTGGGCAGAAACATTTTTTTAGTTTAAGTTACAAAAGGCACTGAAATCATACATGACAGTTATTCATGCAGAATCAGAGGTATTTAACATATTACAATTACATTACATGTGATTGTGATGCAAAGTGCATCCAAACCAGACTTTTTTGTTTGAGATATGATACAACTCCTAGAAATAATTTTTATCTTGTTTTTATTGTAGATGCCCAATTGGAACAAAATCAAGTTGCTTGTTTTATAACTCTGATCAAAAACATTTGTGGCGGTCATCCAATTAACCAAGAAGTATTACATCAATGTCAGGGAATCCCAACAATAGGCATGCTACTACAAAAGGTAATTATAAAACTGTTATGATTGTGACAGTTTTGAAATTTGAGTAGTAATAAGTAATGCTTAAAAAAGAAACTATCAAAAGAATAAGTAAGCAAGAGACAATATAAAATAATAGAAAGATAATGTAGTTTTCACCATTTATTTTTCACAAAATTTTGGATTTCTACTACATAACAAAATGCAAATATATAAACTCAAACTTAAATTACTAGTATGTTGTCAATGATGTTTATCAAATTTATTCTACTACATTAAACCTTGTTAACAAGTGTGAAGTAATACAGTCAATGCAATTAGTTTAGAACTCCACATCTGAGGCAACACACTTATCCAGAGAAAAGGATATTGAAAATGTAGACAATAAAAGTGATTAAAAATTAAGATTTTAGGCCAGATTAGGGTAATAATTGAAATCTAAGGGGAGATCAGCTTAGGCCCAGTTAATATATTGCTGCTAACAGTAATGAAGAAAGCAATGAGGAAAATGCCAATTAAACCTAAAAATTGTACAATTTTTGGTTTCTGCATAACCTAATTCATAGTTTGAGTGTTTTTTGTATCTTAATGATTAACAGTACAGTTAGTAAATTATCATATACCATGTAGTTAAATTTGACTCACGGGACTGTACCATTGCAGTTACTAATGTAAAAAAGTGAACTTCATTAAAAGTCCAAATCTGGCTTCTCAATAACCCGCTTATTACAGAAGGATTTAACTTAAGGGTGGGTAGTAAACATTTTTAAGAGTAGATGGTTAAAAAATTAAAAATAATTTTTTCTTCAGTTTTCATTGGCTTGGGGTGAGTGCCAAGGGGAAATGGCTTTTGGGTAGAGTGGGTGGTTCCGCCCACCTCTGCCCACCATAGTTACATCTCTGGTTGTTGTTTGCTATGATATTACTACAGTAACTACAGTAAGACAATTTGGTTTCTTATTGCACTGTACTTTCATTACAGGTTGATCCACGGCTTATAGATGTTCACGTACTCATGGCAATACAGACATTCTTGGAGTACGTTGGTTATGGTAATTCATTGTTGGCAAAGAGCATATACCAGTACTTACTGTTTGACTTCAGGATATGGAGTAAAAGTGACTTCACTGTTAGGATCGGTAGGTGGTGAAAAATTATCATTTGATTTTTAAGATAGTTATTTTTTATTCAACATAACCTTTTTATTAGAATTGTGTTGAAATTTGCTGATTACCATAGTTTCCAATTTTGCGGTCTTTTGTTTGTAGGTGTTTTTTTATTGACTAAAACAATGCCCTCACTAAATCTCATAACAAGATTATCTTATAAAGTATGTTGTAGCTTTCATCCTGGAAATGGTGATCTGTGAGCTCCCAGTTCCACCTGTATTCAATTATTCATTCTTTAATAAAATTTACAAGTAATTCTGAATTATATTACAAGATAGATAAATTTGTTCATACAAAGTTGAACAACTAAAGTAACTAATAACGATAAATTCTTGTTGCAATTTTATTTAAAAAGAAAACAATGAAATATAAAAATAATTATATTAAGACTGTTTTAACTTGTACTAATTTAATGATTTTGTTTTCTAGCTCATATTCAGTATTTATCCACCGTTATTAAAGATGACCGAAAATATTTCCACCAAAAGTTTGGAGTCACCTACATATTGGATGTCATTAGAACGTACTACAGGTATTTAATGTCATATTTTAAAACGTTTTCATTTTAACATTTTTTGAGGTAGATACTTCTTTAAATAATGTTATCGGGCATCAGATTTTGTCACAAGTATTAATAAAAATAACTAACATATTTAAAATTTAAAATTACCTCATATTAAATTAACATAAAAAATAAAATCTTCAGAATAGCAATTAGTGTATTTAAAAATAGTTTTTTTATAGCAAAGAATGATAATTATAAAGGCTTCCAGCCTTTTTATATGTTTTTATTTACTTTTTTAGTATTTTATAATGCCGTATTAGGCAAAAATTCTTTTTGAACACCCTATTGTCTATAAGATTATGACTTAATGTATTTATTCAATATAACAATTATTTTAAAATGTTTTTCTTATTTTTCAAGAAACAATGCATCTTTAAATTATTTTTTATTATATACTGGATTGATTTATCCTTGTTCACTGATTGCTTAAAAAGTGTGTCACGTGATCAAACAATCCAACCAGATGGCGCTATCTCATGTGACCTGGCACTGGTACACGTTGCGACCACAACAAACAAGAACAAGAATGAATCAATCAATCAACAAAAATTAACAAGAATGTATGAATCCAGTATATAAAACAAATATATACTGAGATGAAATACTCTGGATTAAAACTATGGTTCCCTCAGTGACTGCAAAAGTACTATTTGCTTTGAGGCTCCGCCCCTAAGCAAATAGTACTTTTGCAGTCACTTTGGGACCCATATTTTTAACCAGAGCTTTTCATCTCAGTATATATTTGTATACGATAGTATCCATTCATATAGAGTGATTTATAATTGTTATTTTTTGGTAATTTTTCTATTGTTTTCTACAGTGATTTTGGCCCTGAAGATATTTCAAGAGAAGATTCTAAGACAATACGAGCTGCCCTCTTTGGTTTGATACGATATTATGTATCCAAGGGCAACAACATCTCCAAGGAAGAAGTTTGCTCAATTTTAGCTTTCATTGCTACTGCTCCCTGTGAACAACTGGTAAGCCACTTGTTACCACCACCATCATAGTTGAACAGAAGGCTATGTTTTCATACTCGTTTATTAGTTTATTAGCTTGTTTGTCTCTGAGCACGAATATATACAAATTTGGCTGATATTTAGTGACGGTTTTTGGTTTCAAGGGGGGGCCCAACGGACCCTGGCCCCCCTTTTGAAACCAAAAAATACATTTTTTTGCACAATTTTGAAGAAAACGGGCAACCACGCCCACCCGAATCTACGTTGACATGAAAGTTGGCCCCCCCTTTCGGTGGATCCTGGATCCGCCCCTGCAGCCTATTGTAATCAATTTGTATCAAATTGCTAACATTGGCTGGTATTCTTGAAAGTGGAGTAACTTTAATTCGGGACTAAATTCAGATTTAATCCACTAAACTAAAAATGGTATTTTCAAGGGTGACAAACATTAATTCTGACCTAAACTCTTGACTAAAGCATTGTAAATTTTGTTCGCCGAGGAGGCAGGTTTACTGATAGTCCAGGACCAACTAGTGTAGGTCGATGGTTAGTCCTGGACTAACTTTTGAAAATACCAGCCATTTGTTTTAAATTTTTCAGAAAAATGAAGCAATAGATACCCTGTACACACTGCTGCAGAGCTCAGCTGGTGATCAGTTGATGATGTTGATGTTCGAGGAAGGTATTGGAGAGTTGCTGTATGCCCTACTCATTGATAAGGACCACTCAGATGCCCTTCGGGTTAGAGTGTTTAAGGTATACAATGTGGTGTTTCTTTTCATTAGCAAAGAGGTCATACTGTAAAATAAGTCTCACACAGTGATATGAGTAAAAAATACTTGTACCCCTTTTACACTGCCAACATAATTGCGGAATCGTCCCGGAATTGTGTGTCCCAGGATGAATAATTGCGGAATCGATTTGCAGTGTAAACTGCTTAAAAGGTCAATTGCGGGGCGAAGCGTCCCGGGACTGTCCCGCAACATCGAAGCGGAATGCATTCAGCTTCGATCAATTCCAGAACGAATGGTTTAA
>JAOTQE010130752.1:0-12118 GCA_025631205.1 Nesometra sesokonis
ATTTCTGATGTTTTTATATAGTGTAAAGTAGCCATTTTTATTTGATAATAAAAAAAATACCCACTTTGCTATTTTGTTTGTAAAAGAATAGATGAAATCTAGCATTTATTTTTATATATTTTGTTTTTAATTCATGAGACTCAAGGAGAAAAACAATCCTAAAAATTCCCAAATAGGGCTGAATATAATTTTTATGATAACCTAAAACATATAATGAATAGTAATTTTTTGGGTGAACCTGACCCTTAAGAATAATAAAACATACATTTTGAACCTTAAATTTTTTAAACAATTTTTGAAAATGTAGGATTTCACATCACCCCCATGCATGTCCCCATGGGCAACTCCAGGATTAAAATTTTTATAGATATGCCTAGTTTTGACCTGACAAAATTTATACCTTTTGGACAATGAAATAATGAAGGAAACACTTTCTTAAGTATGGGTTTTAAATCATACAGGGGACTATTAATCATATCACACTATGATAAAGAATAGGAAAATTATGGATTTTGAAAGGGTTGTGTTTGAAAATTGTATCAAAAGTCACATTAAAAATTAACTGTTCTTATGTGAATTTTTACTCATCTTTCTGTGGGTTATATTTGTAATGTGATTTTGGATTGTAAGCACAAGCCTTTAAAAATCTCAGATTTTCCTATTCTTTAACATTAGTAGACCACTTTTGATTTGGACTCAATTTACAACATGTTTTTATGCATTATTTCATAGCCCAAATGTAAAATTCCATCTGTTTGGCAGACGTTCCAACCTCTAAGGTCTAAAATTCGGGAGACTTCAAATCTGAGGTCTAAAATTTGGGAAATTTTTCAAAGTGCGCCCTCTATTTTAAAAATACTACCCCTTCTACTGCATTTTATGATGGAAAGGCCAAAAAAAACAGGCCAGAAAGGTGTTAACTAGCGTAAATTACGATTTAAAAGTACTGTATTTATTGATTACATGTTGTTCCAAGCCAAATTATGGTACTAGAACATTTTAAATTTTAACAGAAAATCGGGAGATTGCTTTAAAAATCGGGAGACTGTTTAAAATTTCGGGAGACTCCGGACAAATCGGGAGGGTTGGAACCTCTGGTTTGGTCATAACTTAATTCCAGAGTTGCTCTGTAATGTTAGTGCAGGGAGATATACCTCCCTGGTTAGTGTAAGACAGGGTAGTAAAATGCAATTAGAATGTCTTTCTCGGATTAAAACTGTACTTCACATTATTTAAGGTTCTATATTTGTAGGAATTTGCACTCCTTTGTTGGTTAGCCTTTCACCTTAATAATTCAATATGTATTGCATGCTTCAATGGTTTGCTAAATGTACAACAATCAGTACCTACTATAATAAAATGAACTGTGAATATAGTATTGTAGTTCAAAATTCGAGTTGTTTTACTTCCTCATTCTTTATGAGCTTTCTGCACTTTAAAAAAGGAACAAGAGAATATTTTTGATTTTATTTATTCAATATGCTCTTAAGACAAGTACACAACAATATATACAGTACATAAAATGATTTAAAACTACAAAGAAACATAAGAGCATACCGGGGATAACCCTATAATCGTTAAAAAATACTTCCATAAATAATGTGAAGTACAGTTTTAATCAGAAAGACATTCTAATTGCATTTTATTTCCATAGGGGTCCCCAATATATACTGTAGAAACAGAAATGAGTACTGTACGTATAAAATATTAAATATTGTGTAACAAAAATAATGCAGAGCTCTTAAGTTGGAAAACCAGAAATCCTGGAAATTTGTCAGCCAGCTGTCATAACTGTTGGATACTACTGTATATGGGCATCTAAAAGTGAAATTATATGAACAATGCTTTATTGATTATTACAAAGGAAAAAGTGTTTAAAATTATATTTGGTCAAATTATAATCAACGAACTTTCAGAATACCATTTACTGTCAAAATAAATGAAAAATATTTTCTGGAGATAATCGTGAAAAATTAAAATTCCTGGAGAACAGTGGGTATTTCCTGGATCCCAGGAAATGATGCCAAATTCTTGTAATTGCTAATCCTGGAGACTTTGGAACCCTGATAAAAAAAACCAAGGCAAACCTCCATATTCTTAAAACAGACTATAGTCGTAAATTCATATTCTGAAAACAAACCATGAATAGAACTTTAACTACATCAAGTGAACCTCGACTAAATCACGGCTCTGGAAGGCCAGTTTTTCTAGCCTTGCCGAGGATAGTCTGACTGACTAATACCAACTTTAACATTGTTCATTCATAGGTTAAAATAATGTATTTATATTATTGGGTGCAAAATTTAGTTTCATATCTCTTTTATGATTAGTCATAAATAATTGCAACAGGTTAATTTTGATAAGGTACGAATTATGTTAATCTAAAAGGCTACAAAATTAACATTACTCGTCAAGTCCAACTTGGTTGACTAACCACTTGTGCTTCTGGGTGAAGATAGGCAATTGTGATAGTGTCTTGCACAAGAAGGAAACAAGAGAAAGCCTTGTTATTGGAAGTCCACAACACATATCACATATATCAGTGTAATATCAAAATGTAACTTGTACTTTTTTCTATTCTAGCCCCCTCCACCAGGGTATGCTCCAAATGCTGCACAGATGGCTACAAGTCAGGGACAGAATGTGGTGATGACGCAAAGACAAGGTAATTGGTTGACCGGTGGTTCAGATGGGGGCTACGTTGTCTGGTAAACAACCAAAAACTGACCAAGTTCTATTTAGGAAGTTTCGGATTTGCACATCAACAGTGGACATTGGACTGCAACATAACGATGTCACTAAGCTGCTACACTTTTACTCTCATTCACTAGTGATTCAGAAAACTCATTCACTATGAATTTGTCATTAGAGAATTTGATGCCCATTTCAGTCATGATATCACAGAATTATTTATCACCGATGTACATGTCATTCGCTTGTTTTATTACATAAAAGTATTTATTTTATAAAAACACATTATTTCAAATAAGGAAGTAAGTTGAATCACAGACAGGAAAATCATGCCATAAAACTTGACATTGTTCAAGGCCAGCGGAAGCGGTTCAGCTGGTCAGGCATTTGCCGGACCACTTTTTAAGAAAGAAAAAAAAATCTTTAAAAAAAAACAAATATAAAAAACAATATATTATTCTCTATCAAAATTAGGCTATATATTAACTCTTTCATGTACAAAGCCTTGGGACATAGTAAAATAACTCAAGTAGCAACATAACGCGTACATACATACGATGTTAATTATCTTGAACGTACCTCACACGCACCTATTTTCACAACCTGTGAAGACCACCTTGTATAAGCGTAATTGCAGATTTTTTTTTGGTTTTCACTTTATATTAAAATCTCTTATCGTCAACAGCTCATGCCATATCTGAGCTTTTAGAGGTTTAATTTTCTCAAAAAAATCTCAACCTCGGCTCCATCCATGGTAGGACTGAGGTTGGTGTGGACTCTCCAACTTTGCCGGTTCACTTTGACACTGCTTCCACTGGCCCGGTTGTCACAAATCTAAAGTTGTTTGGAACGATAATCAACTCTGTACTGGACATCGTCCACATTCACCCAAATCTATAACTCCCTATTTGTCGGCTGAAGGATGACCTTGTATTGGAGATATACCATAATCACTGCTGTATATATTTTATTATATAATCAAGATTCTACCTTAAGAAGACACTCTCCATCCAAAAATTTTTAAATAAATTCCAAACCTATCAAATCAGGGTTTAAGCACTTCTAAAATTATTAGTTTAATTAATTTATTAGATTATGTATTCCTGATAATTATTGGTTATTAATGATAATGTTTTGAAATTTAATAACACTTTCCAAAAATCTTTTCCAGAAAAAAATTAAATTCCAAACCTACAGTATAGAATCAATATTGAAAATTCCTGAATGATAAATATTGCTCTTAGCAACAATAATATTTTTTTTTACTTAATGACAAGTTAGTTGTTTAAATGACACATATTTTTATTTAAATGACATAAAAAACAAAATTTGTAAATATGGATATTGTATGTACAAGGTAGATTTTAGACGGTATTACATATAGCGACTTTGTAACTGTAAATGTCACAAGAATAGATTCATTTATACTTGTTTATATTTATATTTAATTATTCTATACTTGTAATAACAATGTTATTCCTTAATATTTACCATTAAATTTATTAGAATTTATTTTGATGTTTTGTCTTTTATTTGGCCGTCTCCTGTTATCACACAGCACAGCAATTAAACTTGTTTTGTTTAATGTTTAGACTTTGAGGTTGGAGATTGAACGCTGAATTTCTCAACCATAATTTATCTGATACACCAACTTGTATCAAAATCTTGTAAATGTGGCAATTTTAAAAAAATCCATGCTATTTCAGCCTTAGATAAAGATAAAAGAGCACTAAGGTTGTAATATTTTAGCCATTACATAGCCATTTGATTCCAAATTTCACCATTTTGTCACCATTTGTGCCAATGGACGGCTACTTTGCGCCACTTGGTGGTTACTTTGTGCCAAAGGTTGCGAAATTGGTTTAAACTTTCCGCCACGTTGCACTATTTGCCGACTACATAAATATCGGCCATCGACTACCTGGAAGAGGGTATAGGTGAAGCTGGGGAAGGCTGGCCTTGTTCTTGGAGCCATAGGGTGGTGTCAACATTTGTGCCGATGGACGGCTAATTTGCGCCACTTGGTTACTTTGTGCCAAAGCTTGCAAAATTGGTTTAAACTTGCCGCCACTTTGCACTATTTGCCGACTACATGGAAGAGGGTGTAGGTGAAGTTGGGGAGGGCTGGCCTTGTTCTTGGAGCCATAGGGTGGTGTCACCATTTGTGCCGATGGACGGCTACTTTGCGCCACTTGGTGGTTACTTTGTGCCAAAGGTTGCAAAATTGGTTTCAACTTTCCGCCACTTTGCACTATTTGCCGAATACATAAATATCGGCCATCGACTACCTAGAAGAGGGTGTAGGTGAAACTGGGAAGGGCTGGCCTTGCTCTTGGAGCCATAGGGTGGTGTCACCACTTGTGCCGATGGACGGCTACTTTGCGCCACTTGGTGGTTTTTTGTGCCAAAGGTTGCAAAATTGGTTTAAACTTGCCGCCACTTTGCACTATTTGCCGACTACATAAATATCGGCCATTGACTACCTGCAAAAGGGTGTAGGTGAAGTTGGGGAGGGCTGGCCTTGTTCTTGGACCCATAGGGTGGTGTCGCCATTTGTGCCAATGGACAGCTACTTTGCGCCACTTGGTGGTTACTTTGTGCCAAAGGTTGCAAAATAGGTTTATACTTGCCGCCATTTTGAACTATTTGCCGACTACATAAATATCGGCCATCGACTACCTGGAAGAGGGTGTAGGTGAAGCTGGGGAGGGCTGGCCTTGTTCTTGGACCCATAGGGTGGTGTCGCCATTTGTGCCGATGGACAGCTACTTTGCGCCACTTGGTGGTTTCTTTGTGCCAAAGGTTGCAAAATTGGTTTAAACTTGCCGCGACTTTGCACTACTTGCAGACTACATAAATATCGGCCATCGACTACCTGGAAGGTGGCGTAGGTGAAGCTGGGGAGGGCTGGCCTTGTTCTTGGACCCATAGGGTGGAAGGTCTGGAGCAACATCTTGGACAGGGGGTAGCAGGTCTTGGAGCAGAGCCTCCATCAGCTTGAGCCAGTGCCACACATGAAGGTCTTCATCCTCTTCGTCATCTTTGTTGCTTGCAGGGGTCTCGCCCTGGAGCTCAATTTGAGCTTCTTGGGCTGGGGGTCCTTTTTCTTGGACTGCTCAAGATTGTCATTCTTCCCCTTGCTACTGCCTTTGCTGCCTTTTGGGTTCATCTTTGGAAATTATGTGAAATCTTATAGAAATTGTGAAGAAAAAACTGCGTCTATAGAGGTGTTGTCGAATCGAATACTGAAAGTTGTGTGAGAAGGTCCTCTGATGCAGTCAAGCTTCCATAGGCGGCAAGTGGCGCCGAATGGCGGAAACAATGTGGTATTTGGTGCAAAATAGTCACCAATCAGGTGTTGTTTGGCTTGCGCCACTGTTAATTTAGAGAGCTTTGGCGCGGACTATCTGCCTCTATGGGAACTATTTGGCGCGTAGTGGCGCCAGGTGGCACAAAATCCCTTTGCCGCAACTACATGTGCCATTACATTCCAGTGGATTCCAATAGGTGGATTGTTTGCGACATTTGGTGCTACTTGGTGGATACTTCGCGCTGATTACTTGATGCAAGTGGCGCAACAAAAATTTCAAACATTTTGAAATTTTCTAAATTTTTGCCGCTGTTACTGGCCACCACGAGCCAGTTGGGAGGCAATTTGAGCCACTGCACACCACTAGGCCCCTTATTGGCGACACTAGGCGCCACAGCAAATTGCACTGGCGAGAACTGGCACCAACTGGAACCAGTGGACTCCTAGCATTAAACAATGTCTTAACCAACCGAGCCACACAAGCGACTGATGACATTAGTTGTATTGTACACTTCTCAATAAAACACATACTTTTTAGAGTAATAAAATAAATTCATTCCAAATTCAATTGTCGTTCGAAGTCCGATCATCACGTTCTACTAGTATTGCTTGAATTGAGCTCATTTATAGAGCATAACAGATCTCATCCTGAACATGGTAAAGAAACTTGCTGTTGGACAAGACAAAATAAACTAATCGTTTGAATTCGACAAATTACAATATTTTAAAGCAAGTTTACAGATTTATTTCTATAAACTACATTTTACAAATTAACAGAGTTGTTAAAAAAGTAAATGGAAGGATTGCATTATTAAATATAGAGTTTAAGCCTGTTTTCGTGTTGATCGTAAATACTAGAAACTGTGATTTGAAACAGCGTTTTCGACCATTAATCCTGAAAATTGATTTCTACAAAAATTGACAGGAATGTGGGATCACTTACAATATGAGTCCTGACATCAAAAAGTTGGATTGTTAAAGTTGAAATGGCTTCAAATTCAAGACTGTTAACGATTATAGTAGGGGTAGAATATATCAATATTAACATTGTCTATAAAACGAAAAATATCTACCAATGAAGAAATGATCCCGTTAGCTATTTTCGGACATCTAAAGATCAAAAATTCATGGGGAAGGATGACCCTGGATCCCCTAAATCTTGACTCCCTACCGGCCCCCTTTTTTAAAAGTCTACTTCTGCCCCTGTATAGGGTGGTTTGCTTGGCAATCTGTTTATAGCAGAAATTTACAGGTTTTAGGCCTAAAAATATATTACTTTATTAATTTTGTTTTTACATTTTCTGAAATTGTAAGTTGCTCAAGAACATAATAGATACAGTTGAACCTCCCGTAAGCAGACACCCTCAGGTCCGGAAAAAGTGTCTGCCTACGGGAGATGTCCGCTTACGAGAATTTCGGCCGATAGACAGCCAAAGTTGTTGAAATTTGACTAGGTGGATGGCCTTCAAATAGTCTTTAGGATGGGTGGGAAATGCTTAAGGTGGGTGGCCCTGCCCACCTCCACCAAGGATAATTACATCCCTGTATTTTGTGCTATATAAATATTTAACCATTAACAAGAAATCATGAGAGTTCAAACAGTTATTCCACAGTAACCACAGAGAGGAGTGCCTTATCGTCTTTCCTTATTTTATAATGATCCGAATATTGGACCTCACCCAACAGTAAAAGAGTTCATAAAGGGTGTCTTTAATACAAAACCGCCTAGACCAAGATATACACAAACTTAGGAAGTAGAACCAACAGAAGAACCAACTAAAATTGGAACAATTAACAAAGAAAACTTTAATTGCTTTGGTGACTATGAGCAGAATACAAACATGTATAAATTGTCTCTTGAAATTTACAGAAAATGGCATTACCTTCCTAATTATTAATAACAAACATTCAAGAAATAGCAATTTGCCCAGTTCAAACTGTTAAAGAGTACCTACATAGTACAGTACAACAAATCTCAGGGGCGAAAAGAAGAAACTCTTCTTATGTATCAAAAAACCAAATATAGAAGTGTAAAATGATACTTTAGCTAGACACGTAAAAAGCTCATGTCAACATAGATGTCTTTAAATCACATTCCATCCAACCGGCAGCTGCCTCAGCTGAAGAATGCTGTTCCAACCAAGGTCCTGAAGAAGTGTGGGGGGGGGGGGGGGTGGCTGAAGCAATGTGAAAACCCTGGAATTGCTCTATTATAAATCATTGATAAATAAGGGCATCACATAATTGTTCAAGTTGTGTTGAGCCAAGTGTTATGCTGCACCTGGTGCTTGTACACTCAGGGAAGTTAACTAAACAAGGATTTTTTGTGGTCTTTGGTTGTGAACTATAGGTGGGATAAACCTCAGACTTTTAATATCTCAGAATCTCTTCCAGAATGAAATTGCAAGATTAAACGAGAACTTAACTGTTTAAAATCTGAATGTAATTTCCTGAATAAATTATAGTGGAAGACATTATATGTCAACCTTCCACTCCTGGTAATTTCTGGCAAATTTCAGTAATTTATTGTTGAAAATCCTCTGGGCCTATCCTATGCCTACGTTCAATTCTGGTTCGTGCATGTGCATACTCGTATCTCTTTCCACTATAATTACTTTTTGAAATTACAATCAAACTTCAAACGGGCAAATTTTTGTTTAATCTTACAATTTTATCGCTAATTTTTTGAACATTTTAGCTTTGGCTCAACAGCCTTCAGTAATGGTTCTTTTTTGCTGATAATTGGACAATTTAGAGATCTCTCTGATTAATTAATGGATGTTTTGGGGATTTTTATAGTCACCGAGAGGAATTTAAACCTAGCCCGAATTTCATTTTAGGTTACAAGTCAACTGTTTGACCCATTAGGACAATTATTGCTTGACAAATGGTCAGAAACCTGTAGAAAAATGTTTCTTGTATTGTCCTGAAGGAGACTTAAACCTGTGTTTGAATTTCACTGCAGGTTACAATTCAAATATTTTGCCCGCTCTGCTGTCAGTTGATAAACTAGTTTGAGCAAATAACCTGACAGTAGGGGGAACTCTATAGAGGTCATTTGATTGGTTCATGAAGTAATGCATCTTTCTTCACACTGTAATTAATCGGTTTATACATAATTTAGAGGGATGACCTAGAGCCGGAGCTCAACAACATATATATATATATATACTTGTTTTTAATGATTTAAAGTAGCGTTTCAGATTGGCTTTTTTTTTTACGAAAAATGTTTTAACAATAACCCAATCTTCAATTTTCCTACAACTTGGTTGTTTTGCTCTGACATGCCTCAAATATGGTTTCATCTTAAAAGCTTTCTAGTAAATCAAAAGGCCCTATGAAAACCTCCAGATATTTTTTCATAAAATATTAGACATTTAAAATTTGAATTCGTTTGTCAGTTGCTTCCACATGAGTTTCTGAAGTTGAATAACAGATCTACCTAATCATCTGTATCTACAGATTATTATAATAAAAACATGATACATGCATGAGAGTGCTACATAAATAGAGCACAATAAATACAAAATAACAGAAGTCTTTATAACTTTACAATTCAGTGTTATCGTTGAGTTACTTAAATATTATATATTACACTGTTCTTTTATAATAAATACATTTTTGTTCAACAGACCTTGCCTTCTGAAAAATGGAGATGTGTTACTAGTTGCTCTCCTCAACACATTCAGGTGAGCTGTAGGTCTTGCTATTTGTATCTTGGTGTTTAGAAATTTACCAATGTTATAGTAGGTGTGCTGTGAATGGTACACCTCAAGGGAACTTTAGGTAAGTGTTAGGCGAGTGATCGCTCTCCCTCAACTCAAAAGGCAAGGCCTGTTTATACTAACATGAAAATGTTAAATATAATATTATTTATGGAGTAATATTTCAGAAAGGTTTTTAATCTACCATTAAAACTTATTTGTAATATTATTTTTTTTCATCATGACTTGATATATGAGATGTATGAAGTAGTCTTTCATTTAAGATTAAAACAGAAAACTGTAATAGAAAATAATTTTGTAAATTTGAAAATTGGTAAACAATTGTAAGTTAAATAAAGTTAAGTAATAAGATACATAGAACTGTAAAATACTACACACATTAGTAGTACAGTAAATCCCATTTTATACTTCTTGTAGTAGTAAATACCGTATTTGTACTATAAAATAAGTGTACTAGTTTAACAGTACTATTCCATTCATTTCTATTTGTTGAATGAAGAAAATATTTTCATGAGATAAAAGATTGACTGTTCCATTCAACTTGACTGCAAATCATTTAGGTAAACCAAGATCAAGCAGTGTTAGCGCTATGTTTGTTTCATGTGGGTTACTATCATTTAATGAATTTATTAGGAAATCAGTAAATGGCTTTATGTCAAGAATCTATATTTAAAGAAACAGCCTTATCTCAGGTATTGTTATGTCAATTTTGAAATCTTCATCTATTTTTGTAGATGGTTTACTATCCTGTATTAGTTGAATGAAGAAAGTGTACTTATAAATTGTGGGGAGCAGTTGGCGCAGCGGTTAACGTTTCAGACTTCCAATCACGAGGTTGAGAGTTCAAGGCCAACTCTGGTCGATTGTTTGTGCTCTTAGGCAAGGCTCTTTACCCACGTTGGCTCTCTCTACCCAGGTGTATAAATGGGTACCTGGAAGAAACAAATGCTATTTGCGCCTCAGACGGCTGCATCATTGTGGAATGGATTGCCTTCCATAGGTGTTTGTTTCCAATGACTGGGGTAGTAATAATTGTGAAGCGCTTAGTAATAAGTGCTATATAAATAAATTATTATTACAATTATACACATATTGTATTGTAGTTAGGTTTATTTGTTTATATCATGTTTATTTTGTTATATGGATATGTACTTCAGAAATAAAGTTAATTTAAAATTGAATTGAATGGAACAATCTTTCAACTTTTGAAAATTATTTCCATTCAATTCATAAACATTATTTGTATACTATACAATCACGCATAGTAGTACTAATAGCTTTACTATATTCAGAACATTTAATAAATAAACAGCAAAAACTATGATATTAAAAATACAAAATATACTGTATAAATCAACAGTACAACTGTTGACACGTACAATTATTCAATCCTGAGATTCATACATTAAAAACACTATACAAAAACAAATAATTGTAAAATATTTCCATATGTTTTTGGTTTTAAATATATTATTCGATATAGTACATGCATAGATTGTCTTCGTTTAGATAATTTTACAAAAAAATTCCATGTTTAAATAACTTTTAAATATGTGAGGTCTCACCACAAAATGAGTCTCATGATAGGAAAATCAAGTCATTCATCTTCTATTAATGCATAACATAAGCTGTAACCTACACTTTCAATGACATTTATTGTTTAAGTAGATCCTAAGGTATGAGCATTCAAAGTTTTATGTATGAAAACATGGTTTTAAGAAAATTACCCATAAAGCAATGGAAAAATAAAAGCTTAAGTCGAATTTAAAGTTTCCTTTAAATGAGATTCATCTTGGGAAGTATTAAATTCATGGGCGTACAGTTAATTAGTGGGAACTTCATTGATTTGGTATTTAAAAAATGGTTCGATTTGGATAGGATTGAGAGATTGAAGTATGCCTATATTTGAGTAATTTCTATATTATCATGTTTATTATTTATTTATGGGGAAAGTTAATTATAGTATGATTACCCCTGTAATTGTGGTTACATTGTTCTACAGTCAAACTGGCTCAGGTCGAATTTAAGGTTTCCGTTAAATGAGATTCATCTTGGGAAGTATTAACTATATTTGTGGGACGTACATTGGTTTGGTTTGATATGAAAAAAATGGTTCGTCTTTGGCAGGCTTGAGTGTGTTTTATTATTTTTGGTGCTCAAAATGTACAGTATATATGAATATTATGGGATGATAAATAGATAATATAAAACTAAAGAAAGATGAAAAATGCCTTTAATGTGTTGTGGTTTGTAATAAGATAACATTGATATAAAATAACTCCCCTCTAAATAAAAGGATTAACATTAAAAAAAAGGAGATTGTAGTATGCTGACATATCAGTTACTTTTTTATACTATCATGTTTAATATACAGTATATTTCTGAGTATTTA